>JACXGI010007993.1:0-35108 GCA_016801175.1 Esox masquinongy
CTGAACGTACAAATGTTTTAGAAACACAGGCCAGTGCTTTGTTAGACTAACCTTGTTATTTAGCTTATCCATTATTGACCATGAACAAGAAAACAGACACCTTTTCCCTCCTTATGGACAGTCAAACCATGTCACAGGGCCAGGCCTACATGCCTACTGTCATCATATACAAACAGCAAGATTTGCAGGAAGTGAGTCAACTTCCAGAAATAAAAGTGATTCATTTAATTGCAGGTGGCAAAGTGATCACATGAGCTCCACAAGACACAGTTATTGCGTCAAAAGGAAGGAATGTGAATCAACCGACACAGGTCGAAAGATAGCCGAATGTCATAGTCAATTGATAGATTTTTGCTCCTTCACCTAAATTGTTAGTCCTGGTTGTTTGTATTCTAGAAGTATCTTATCTGTTTTTAAAATAGTCCCCAAGTCACTCAGACCAGATGGATGTTGGGTTGTCAAGTACTCTAGATGGTCCAGTCTACAGAGGTCAGTCATGGTGTGCCCTGCTCTCCAGGTTACTGTAGGTTATGTCGCATCTGCATACCACAGGCTGCCTTTCTGGTATCCCTATGCAGCTCAACCACAACAGCAGGAAACCCATGAGAGCATATTCCCTCATCCATAGCTACACAGGCATGTCCACTGTTTCCTCACACTAGCTGTTAACCGCTTTTCACCCCGCTCGCTCAATTTTCAATCTGTCAACTAGTGATGTCTGGGCAACTGACAACCTGCACCCTTGACCCCATTCCCTCTTCCATTCCTCAAATAATTTCTGAAGGCCTTCTTTGATGGGAAAAACTACAGGTCGATATCGCTTCTGTCTTTCCTTTCCAAAGCACTTAAACTTGCCGTCCAATAATTCTTTTCTCTCTCTGTTGGAACCTCCTCGACCCTAGCGGACCATACACTCCAGGGCTCAGTTCTAGACCCTCTTTACCTTACGCATAAATTCACTTGGCTCTGTCAAATCCTCACATTCCCTATTTTATTTCTCTGTGACTTGCTGACATCTGTGCTTGGATGGTAGCCCACCATCTCAAACTCAATCCTGAAAAGACTGAGATGCACTTCCTTGTGGGGAAGGCCTGTCCACTCCGAGACCTCTCCATCACAGATGGCAACTGTCCCCCCACCCAGTCCGCAAAGAACCTAGGAGTGACCCAGACAAAACCCTGTCGTTCTCCATAAAACATCAATGCGGTGAATCACCCCTGCAGGACCACAACCTTACCTCACACAGGAGGGCAGCGCAGGTAACAATCCAGGCCGTTGTCATCTCCCTCTGGACTGCTGCAACTCGCGGCTGGTTGGGCTCACTGCTTGCGTCATCAAACCTCTGCAAGCTATCCCGAATGCTGTAGCCTGCCTGGTGTTCGACTTTCCCAAATTCTACCATGCCACGCTCCTTCTCTGCTGACTCCGGCTGAGGCTCACATCCACTGAAAAACCATGGTGCTTGCCTATGGCACAGCAGGCAATGCTTAAACCCTACATCCCTACCCATGCTATAGGTTCTGACACCTCTGGTTTCATGGCCGCCCCACTCCTGCTGGAGGTCAGCTCCCGCTCAACCCAGTCAAAGCCCTTTTTTATCCAGGCACGGATAAAATCCTTCATGGAAAAGAATAGTTGCTTACTCATTTGTCGGTCTCCATAGCTGATGGCTTCGGCGAGGGGACTCCACCCCTGAGCGTTCTTGACCTTCACTGGCGCATTGTGGGCCAGCAGCAGATGGGCACACTCTGTGGTACAAAGAAAGAAAAAGAAAATTGACTTACACATCATTACAGTGAGACAAAGCCAGTGGGAGAACACTGCCTTCTGCTTTAACCGACAATCTGACAGTGGTTACTGATGTGTTCTGATGTGCTCTGATTTAGCTCAGTGTGTGCTGATTACATGGACATGGTTCAAGCATGGCGAAGACACTAAATTACTGATAAAAATCTTTAACAAGCATGTTTTGTGTAACATTTTCTTCAATGCCTAAAGACTGAAAAAAAGCCAAGAATTATTAGACGTTAACAGTAGTCTGCTTCCCACCAAAAAACACTTCCCATCAGCTCCTGGTTGTAATGACACAAAGGCATTTCGTTCAAAAGCCAGAGAGCTTCCCCCTTAAACAGACAAACGAGGCCTCAGAAGCTAATTTTAACTCCAACTTGACACCATGTACGTGTTGGAACGAGCACTAATTTGGACTTTTAACTACCATTCTCCAGGGAAAGCTTCCAAAAATGGAACTCTGCAAAAGCTGAAGTGACACAAATGTACTCCTTCACAATGGTCTGGTTTCACTTGCATGCGGCAGATCAAACTTTTTGGGAATCTTAAGTGTTTGGGACCAAGGCTTCAAGAGTTTCCTCAAGCACCTGCATGTGTTCATTCTCTATGCACATTTGCTGTACTGTTCTGGCAAACGGTGCTTGTTTACTAAGGTTTGATCCAAACTCAACACCTGCCAGATCACATAAGTTGTGTTCTCCCACTTTAAACCCAGGGCACAGATGCCCTTCCCTCACCTGCCTGCATCACCTGGGACAGCATTAGAGATCCCTGTTTGTTCACATTCTAAAGACTACAATAGCCACAAGGCTGATGAAGATCAAAGCAACCCTTATAAACAAGGGACTGCCAATTGGAAACTGCCATCATTGTATTGTAACTGTAATTTGAGAGGCAGTTATTGCAGAAAAGTGTCTTTTTTGTTAGGGAACCAATTCTGCAGTTGTATAACATCTCAAATTATGTTTTGTTTTTTTAAAATATATAACGTATTGACATACGTTATATATTTTTTTACTTCTACTCTAAATGAAGCAGACTGCTAATCATAACATGCATTCAATCATGTGAGGCAATGTCACTAAAAAGGTCAAAGGCCGCACAATGGTCACGGCTGCCTGGACTGGGCAGGGGACGGCGATGCAGGTTGTGACTCCACCCAAGTCGGTGGCAGTTTCAAAAACAGTACAGGGACTGAAATCACCAACTCTAAGACCCCCTCAACATTTTTTTTTTTACCTGGTGGGGCCACTCTCGCTTCTTATTGCCCACGCACAGTGGATAAGGTACCTCAGAGCAAGCTTATAACGGGTCCCTTTCTTTGGCCGGGTGTGGGACAAGCAGGTCTCTGGTGTGCTTACTGTCCCCCTTCATGACCAGAAAAAGACTGACCAAGGACAAAAAGCAGTCAGTAGTGGCGTGCAGACCCGGGTGCGCACATCAAGATTAATGACGAGAATGAACTGGGTTCAATTTTAACAGTTTATTTTCCTGATGAAAACGTATTGGTCCTACATTAATAAATTCTCTCCGCCACTTCAAATATAACTCAATTCAAATAATAATAGCAAGTGTTTGATTTTGGTCAGAGCTTCAAAAGGCCCTCAGAGGATGGTATCTCAATTCTTTGCCTCCTCAAACTAAAGGGATTCTCACACATTCCACTGCTAGTCTCTTTCAGTGTACAGGCTGCGATGTGAATTACACTGTAAGGAAATCCTTTGCAGCAGCACAGGATAATTTATTTAAAGCGTGGTGGAGGGACAGATAGTAAGTATGGGACATAGAAATATAATCACACTCTTGAACTATTTAACCTCATTCATTCTAACAGGCCAGTGACTTTAAAAGCCAATATCAAAGATCCTTCTCGATGAGCCATTCAAACCAAACATGTGGCTCAAACAACCATGAAGTGCTGTAGAAAATGTGATTTCTGATCTCTTGCTTGGCACCATATCCAAGTCCAGGAAGTAAACAAAAAGCCTACATACAGCAAGCTTCACAGCAGGAAAGGAAAACACAGACCTCCTCTGCTTCCTAGACTGGGCAGCTTGTCAACAACAACAAATATCCTAAATGGAAACGGTTGTTTCTGTCATAAAACATTGACAACTGGTATCCATGCAAGTCTGTTTCAATTTGTCATATGCTAATGCTATTTATAAAACATTAACAATAGCCTGAATGGAAAATACTGTATATAGGCTACCCATTTCATGGGCCAAAACTGGAACTTCAATCACTTCCTATTCGGAAAAATCATTAAACAAAAGCCACGACTGCTCTACTGTGGCTTTCTTTATCATGTGGGTCAATCAGACGACCATGTAAGCCAAGCGATTGAATCCTCCAAGAAGTATCCTGTCTCATTGAAGTCTGAACTCTGAGAATGCACAATACATGATGTACACCTGCCTAAGGGTTATCACATGTCTGAACTTTCTATAAAAAATCTGCGGTTTCCCAAAGAATCCCAAGAATCATCTAGCCTAAAACAAAATTAATGGAAAACAAAGGAATACATTTTATCTTTAGGACAAAGCTTCCATAAAGTGATATAATTTACTATATGTTCTGCATAATATATAGCTAATAACCTGTGTTGTATATTTAGTACTGCCTTTTTTTGCTAATTTTATCAAGGGTGCCAATAGTTTAGGAGACTGTGAAGTCAGTCACAATCTCTACTGGGGCTCATCTTCTATTCACCTACAGAAAATGCCCAGGCATATCCTACTGAAGCGTCAAGGATGTAAAAGTGTGAGGAAGAAAATTTGAACAAGCCAAAAAAGGGGAACATGCAACAAGAGATTATAAATGTATTGGGGTGTTTAATACAGCCTAATTTACGATTATATGAAAGAAAGTATTAAAAAAAAAGTGAATTGTGTAATGTTTGTCAAAAAGACCATGCGTTCATGGCCAAACTGAAAATCATAATGCCCATGGGTGAGGATAATCCGTGCCTCTTCGCCCACGTCCAGGTCAGCTGATCAGAAAGGGTAATGTAGTTAAAACAGAGTTTGCCTGCCAGGTCGCCGTGGTCCAAGCTGCTAAGTGTACGACTAGCACCCTACCGAGTGACGTAAGCCAGCCAGCACTCACCCCTCTGGCCTATATTTCCCTGCAGATTCCCCGATTGTGTAATAAGCAAAGCATTTAGCAGAAATGCTTTATATAAGCCTGAGCAAGCAAGAAGACAGGCTAGACAGGGCAAGGCAGGGCATGTCTCTTTGGCAAAACCCCAGGACCAGGGCTTGGCATTTCAGAGAATTTCTCACTAAACCAAGATAGCCCACAAGCTGTCGTTTTAAGTACAGGGGGCTAGTGAGGAAAAATGGGCAGATCTTAGAAAAAGGAGTGCAGAGCCACGCATAAGATCCAGTTGGAGAATATCGGCACATTCTTTCATGTTTCTGTTAGGAAACAAATACTGTGAAGTGTGAGTAATAGTAAATTTTACCATGCACTCCTTCTAAACAACACTATATTTAGAAACTTTGACAGGGGGTGAAGTCTGAAAAAAAAAAAAACACAGTTCACTATGTTTGAGAAATGTTATACCTTTTGCAACAGAAAGGTTCCAGTGTCTCATCGAAAATGTGAAAATTGTGAGAATGTCGTTTTAATCTTGTCTATAACCTTCCACTGGCCGGCCACTGGGCTTGATCTCACCATGGAGGGTGGAAAACATAAACCAGGTGCTTTGGATTTATACCACCTGTGGGCTATCTGGCTTTGTCCTTAGCTTTGTTAAGGTGAGCCAGTCCTACTGATGGAACCAGGGCAGTAAAACTTCAATCGGTGCAACCTGATGGTACCTGTAGCTAAAATCTCCTTATCGCAACCTCTACTGCATTCATGATTCATTTAACTTCTCCAACACAAATCAGCCTTCAGATACAGGGCCCATAGTTAGAATTATTTTTTCTATTGCATAAATATATACAGCTCCGGAAAAAATTAAGAGACCACTGCACCTTTTTCTTTCCTTTCCAAAAAAAGTCAGAAAAGGAAAGTTTTGAGTGAGGAACAGCAGAGTTAAAATCAAGAGATCACTGGAAATTGTCTTCCTCACTCCTCACTCAAAACTTTCCTTTTCAACTTTTTTGGAAAGGAAAGTAAAAGGTGCAGTGGTCTCTTAATTTTTTCCGGAGCTGTATATACTGCCTCAAAACATAATTTATAGGTAATTTGCCAGAGTCTCCCTCTACAGTTCAACCCATTAGATATACAGACAGTAGCTGTGGATGCACTGATGAAAGAAAGTCCCCACAGATGGTCATCTCAGCTCAGCGCGCACAGAGACAGTGGGGCTCTGCCCACAACACACTAGTGACAGGAACAGGGACAGGACGGGGCTGGAAGAGATGTACTTAATTGGATGGCACTTGTCAGAAACACCCAGGGCTCAGTTCAGGCTCTTCCAGACTACAGACAGGCAAATGCCCAAATGGCTTACTCTCCCTCACTCCTGTCTGTCACGCTTCCCCTCAATCGTTTCTTACACGAGCACTGGTGAGGGATATTAATATCTCACCGTGCACTTCTAGATAATTAACGTATCTTCTCGTACATCTGCGCTTTCCGATACGGGGGGGGGGTGGGGGGGGCTGAGAAGAAACATTTCTCTGTCTTGCAAAAACATTCCTTGTTAGTGTACATATGATATGAGGGACCGGAATGGTCCATTACATTGGCTGTGGGAAAGCTCTACCTGCCACCGCAGTACCATATACACAACATGGTAATACAACATGATATCCTAAACCTCACAAATACATTTGAGGGGGACAGTCATTTTGTCTCTCTGGGCCAGCAAAGCACTACTGGACAGGAGGCAGAACAGGGAAGGATAACAAACATCGTCCCAACAGCAGGGACAAATATGCAGGCAGTTTGTTGTTCCGTTTGTATGCCAAATAGGGAAATTATCCAACACATCCAGTATTCTCTCTGCAACTAAGGATTAAGACCATAGCTTCATATGGAGTTATGTAGAAAGGAGACAAAGGAACTGTAGATACCGATATCTAAAGAATTGTCTGCTACAGATCAGCTCCACAGAGGATGCCATTGCTCTGACCCTCCACTCCACACTCTCTCATCTGGACAAGAGGAACACATATGTGAGAATGCTGTTCATTGACTACAGCTCAGCCTTCAACACAGTTGTGCCCCACAAGCTGGCGGTGAAGCTCAGGGATCTGGGCCTCGACCCCTCTATGTGCAGATGGATCCTGAACTTCCTGACGGGCAGACCCCAGGTGGTGCGGATGGGCAACACCACCTCCTCCTCACTGACTCTCAGTACTGGCTCCCCCCAGGGCTGTGTGCTGAGCCCGCTCCTGTACTCCCTCTTCACCCACGACTGCCTGGCAACCCACGTCTCCAACACCATCGTTAAGTTTGCTGACAACACCACCATCATAGGCCTGATCTCTGACAATGACGAGTCAGCCTATAGAGACGAGGTAAGGTCACTGACATTGTGGTGTCAGGAAAACAACCTCCAGCTCAATATCAGCAAAATGAAGGAGATGATTGTTGATCACAGGAAGCAGCGGCGGGGAGACCACGCCCCCATACACATCAATGGGTCTGCAGTAGAGAGAGTTCACAACATCCGGTTCCTTGGTGTCAACTTCAGCGATGACTTGACCTGGTCTCATCACTCTAACATCGTGGTGAAGGAGGCCAGGAAACGGTTCTTATTCCTACGCCGATTAAGGAGATTTGGCATGGATTCCAGGATACTCACCAACTTCTACAGATGCACTATCGAGAGTATCCTGTCCCGGCTGTGTCACCGCCTGGTATGGCAGCTGCACTGCCCTCGACCGCAAAGCACTTCAGAGGGTGATTAAAACAGCAGAGAGCATCGCAAGCTCTGACCTGCCATCTTTGCAGGATCTCTACACAGAGAGGTGTAGGAGGAGGAGCAAACGAATCATTACAGATCCCAGCCACCCATGCCATGGACTGTTTACCAAGCTGCCGTCAGGTAGAAGGTACAGGAGTATTCCGTCCAAAACTAACAGGCTACGGGACAGTTTCTTTCCTCAGGCCGAAAGGCTGCTCAATTCAGGATCCCCTCTTCCCTTCCATCCATAGTCCCATGCAAACCTGTCACTTTATATCATGCTCATCTGCCAATTATATCATGCACACCTGTCACTTTTACATTGCACTACGGTTGTACAGTTGTATAGTTATTATTATTGATGCGTGTTTTTGCACAGTGTTATTATTGATTGATTGTGTTATCTTTTTTTATATTATAATTACTGTTACTAACTTTTAATTGCACTGTCGGGAATAGGAAAACCAAGCATTTCATTGCCATAACTTGTTATTGCAAATGACAAATAAACCTTTGAACCTTTGAATCTTGAACTGTACAAATATGAGTTTTTATGATGAGTCCGACTCTCCAAACATACACAAAGCGCAGTATCAAACATGTCCTTCATCCTAATGACTTTCTTTAGTGTACATCTTGATTCTTTTGGGAAAAAGAGGTCACACTCTCCATGTACTAGTGTCAGTAACATGCTCCTCATCACACACATGCTATAATTCACTGTATGCTACAGATGCTAACACACACAGAAAGGAGTGCCGAGTTTCCTAACAGTAAATCCAGGACCACACCCACAATATGAGCTCATGTTTTTGCTATCGCCTAGCTAGCCAGAACATACAAATCTGGAGAATAGGGCAGTGCCATTAGCTGGGGCTATTCTAACATATTACTATATTCAATTCATCCACTACACTTAGATAAGGAGAAGGTACCATTGTGATACTGATAAACGGTACCAAGATTTCCATGTACTTTCTTATCGAATTCAGAGCACGCGGAACATACATCTGGATCATTCACTGTAAGCTCCCTGGGAAAAAATGCATTAATCTTTCAATGGCATATACTGTCTCCCAATGAAATTAAATGTAGGCATCTATTCACAAAGGAGCAATGCATGAATATTTTACAAAGAAGCATGTTTTCGGTTGAGTCAATAGAACTCCACACAAAAAGACTAAGATACTAAATGGTTGTACAAAGCCTTAGAAGAGGTCATGATAATACTAATTTGCACTCAAACTACCTACACAGCTTTATCCCAGTGTGTAGATACATTCTTAAAAACGATGTAGCTTCAATAATACACAACAAGCCACAACTGATAAGACAGTGTAGATAGAGAAGACTAGCTAGCTTTGAGGAGTCTAAAATTAAACCAAGAAGTGTCCATATGTGCATCTTCCTTGATCCAGAGATAAAACATGAACGATCAGCAGCAGTTCATTGCAGTAATAGCAGAAATACCTCAAGTCATTCGTACAGTCAATCATACTCACTGCCAAGTTCCGTCTTTCAGGGTATGAGTGAACTAACTGTGCCATTTTATCCATCTTAAATCATAAGACCAGCACCAATGGATAGCAAGAACTATGCAGCTTTATATTCCAATAGTAAATAGCCTAGACAATGTACACTCTGTTCAAGCATGGAGTCCATCTGAGAAGTTAAAATCTGAAGGCGAGCCCATTAAAATAGCCTGCAAGTGCAAACCTGTTTTCATCAGGTACATCCAGCCTTTGGGGGTTTTCCGAAGAGAGCTGCAATCTCTGACTAACATCGCCACAAAGGGGACACCAATCACACAGAAACACACTCAGTGCAACAAACAGTGAATTACCGACCTTTGTGACCCATCATGACAGCGAGGTGCAGGGGTGTATTTCCTGAAAGGAAAAAAGAAAAGGTTGAGTTCACACCAATATTCTGGCCTGCATACAGTCACCTGAAACATTCAATAATTTCCCATACCCATTATTTGCATAACCTCACTGTTGACAAGAACATGGCTCACCTTGAACAACATATGCATTACATGAAATGCTCAGACTAGTGTAATTGAATGGAACATTCTGAAAAAACTGTTGCTTTTTGTAAACCCATAATCTCTAAATTATAGAGTGAGAAGGATAGGTTTGTGTTTAAACATTTGAAGATAACCCAATGGACACATGCTTACAAAGAAGTTAGCCTAATAATACTGTACAATGGGTTCCATTTAGCCAGCATCCCAGAAAGGAAGACATAACTGTAGTCAGGCATAACATACCATTTTGTAGTGAAGAAGTAAAGACACAACCACCTCCGGACTTAGCTCTTAAACAAAGGCCACCCTAAGTCAAGACCATATTGTCACTCCAAAAAAGAAGACTGTTCTCCCCAAATAGTATAAAAAAACTAGTTATGCAAAAGGAGAATCCTACTGTAAAAGCTAAAATCCCAGCCCCACCTAACTCCTTCCAGAAGATGGGGAGGCCACTGGGCCGGCATCCAGAGGATAAAAGCTTGCCTGTAGAAACTCTGAATAGGGCAAAAACATAGGGCTTGAATTAACCGTGAATGCCAGTGGGCCCGACTATGACAAACTGTATGGAGGAACCATCAGACTGTCGCAGAGTACGGGTTGCTTCAGGTTGACAGCTACAGCTCTTAGGCCGTTCATTATCAGATGCTGCATAACTTCGGGTTGGGACAGATATGAACGAAAACGCACTTACTGAACTTTGATGAACAACATAAAACAATACGGCAAAGTACGCAAACAGTACACGTATACTGGGACAGTCTGAATCATTTAAAGGTGAGACGGATTATCATTGGAGACTGATCAAGTTCCGGTCATGCTTAAATGGATACGTTCCAAAACATCAGCAGCAGACTGTTGGCTAGGTATCAACATAAAAACAGGGAAATGTTAAAACAACACAAACCCCAACACTGATTACAGAAAAAAAAATGCATACCAAGCTTGGAAAGGCAGTCCAGTTTGCCTACAAATACTTTTTGCTGATTATTTGAATATATATATTATTGTTACCCTAACAATCAGGGTCAAGTAACCACAACTTGATATATGGAGATATTTATGCGATACTTACCATGGATATCTTTCTGAGCAATATTCTGAGTTCGAATAAGCGAGGACAAGCGTCGGACATCCCCTTTGAACACACATTCGTGAACTGGAAAATCTTTGCCAGTTCGGATAATAGGATTTTTGTTGTTATCATCGATAACATCCGCCGTTGACAGTGTGTTAGTGTTTGCATTTATCTGCGATTGCTGATTCGGATGTTGCTGCTGTGTTGATGATGATTTGGCCAACTTGTGGTTGCTAAATATTTTACTTGCTTTGCTCTTATTAGTGTTGGTTGAAGTGAATGTCCCAGTTGCAGCCTCTTCGTCAGGTTCCAGTAAGTCCTCTTCTTTACTCGGTTTATGATCCTTGCGTAGGGATCGGATCTTTTCCCCTGTCATTTTCTAAACAATGACAGAGAACCAGAGGGTGCCGTTGACGATGACCCTCTGGGAAGATAAATGTACTTTCGCTGACAAGAAAGCCAGTGTTGTTAGCCTAGATCACACAAAAATGTTAAAGTACAGAACATGAATACCCTGAATTCTTCCACGAATACACGGACATAACACTGAAATGATAAACGCGAGCAAACACTCGACAATCACTAGGCAACTAGTCTGCAACTCAATTCCTTTATTTTCATTACCGAAACCGTCCCCGCTCCAGCACAGAGTGCATCGTTTGGATTAGTACAGAAGACACTTCTGCCATTTTCCCCAGGTAGTATCGCGAGAGTTTGCAAAGGTTAAAGTATCAGGCGTATTATTAATTTGCTTCATGTCCGGGGATATTACATCGATTGTGGCTGCAAAATCTACATTTTCATAATAAAAAATGGTTTACTATTGTTCACACCTAAAATAAGTTATCTGGCAAACCAATAGTTACAGTGTTACAATGTATAATAGAATTCACTCAACAATAATTTATTCATTTGTAAAAATATTAATAACACCATTTGGAAAGCAGACATGGACACTGGGCTACTAGAAGTTAAACTCAAGTACTTTTTTAAAAATTGGACATACAAATTCAGTGACAGATACATGTATCACTGGATTATATGGACCCCATTCTTACAGTTTCTCTCATTTTCAATGTAGTACAGTACACCCCAGTTCACATAAGTGCCTCTCTTCTGCCACCCTAGATAAATGAAGCAAATAACAAAATCAGAAATACATTTTAAAAAGATGAAAATACACCATGGGGACTTCGAAAAGACATTGATATCCATTATGTACTTTATTGTTGTGTATTTTATTGTTTGTTTTCATGTGGGCCAATTGGGTTAGAAATTGTAGGTTATTACAATGTATAGTACAATGCATTTTGTGTTTTGATTGCTGTTTGGATTCCAGAAAAAGTAGCTGCCTACACAGGGACTGATTAACAGCACACCCGCTCCCCCTGTGGCACAGAATCCGAAATAGATGTGTGATAGACGATGATTGAGATTTTTCTAACTTGTTTATAGCAATATCTTGATTCTCCCCATTTGAATGTTAGTGTTGTTTTTGCAACCCGTTGGACTTTACATAGTTCACTAAGCAAAAACCTTTGTTGAATTTTTTATGTTTAACTTTCAACTAAAATAATACCCAATAATACTATCCAATACCAATAATTTATTAGGTTTTATGTCATAAATTATATTCCTACGATTCAATCTAGGTTAACCCAAAATTATTTAATTCGATATATTTTTTTAACTACAGGATTTCTATGTAACGCGCATAAACATTGCATCATACTATAATTTGTGAGTGAAAAAAACGCGCTTTGCCTAGCAAACAAGACACCGGACAGAACACGGGTCACGTGGTCGTTACGCCCCTGTCGAAACACCAATAGGTGCCGCCCTCCCCTTGGAGAGTGGCGATGATTGGGTTAGAAAAGAATTCGGTAGCCTATTACACCGGGATTACACCACGCTGTTACATCTCAATGTAGTTCCCCTTGTCTTTATTTAGCGGTCTACCTACATCCTGTAGGGTGCTCTCAGGGCTTCGGTTTCGTTTGACTGACACATGGCTTCTTCGCATCAAAAGAACGATTTGGCTGCCGGGTTCCGCGAGCAGTTCAAATCCTTCGCAACACAGGCGATCCACGTTGGTCAAGAACCAGAGCAATGGAAATCTATGGCCGTGGTCCCACCTATTTCTCTGTCCACCACGTTCAAGCAGTTTGGACCTGGAGAGCATGCTGTAAGTTAAAATTCTTCTAAAATGTGGCATGTAAGTCCTTAACTTCCAGTTCAAGTAGGCTACTGATATAATGTAGGTATTTAGCTACGCGAGTCTGACACGCGTTCAATGTGTACATAAACACTACTGCAATGACAGCCTGAGTCTTTGCATGGTAGTAGGCTAATGGGTTATATCAGTAACCCAGCGGACTAGACCAGGAAACAATAGGCCTATGTGTCGATATGTTTTAGTTTAGTACCTTCCGGTAGTGGCCTACAGAACTGGTACGTTCAGGGAAATATATTTATGTAGATGGTTGTCTTTCCAGCACGGGTTTGTGACATATGGCACTTCTTTAGGTCCAACACTGAGTGGGGTGACTGGGAATGGACCCAGAAAATGTATGCTTTCCGTTTTGTCTCCTTATAGGCTATACTATGCTATGCCGGGGGCGCACTACGATACACTATGCGCACATTCCAAGCACTGCAAATGTTGCCGCGGCGAATATTCAGGGCTGCGAAAAAACGTCCCGGCTATAGCAGGGAAAGATCGGGTCTGTCCAGGTTGTAGAGTAGCCAGTAATGTAGCCAATGCACAATCTATCTTCTATTTACTGGCCTGGCCTGTAGACTATCAGACAAGCGGTGAGAGGCAGCTATGCGATTATAGAATCATAACAGGATGAAGGTATTACACATCTGTCTCTAATTTTTACTCTCCATGTGAATTTATTCCATAGGCTACATTTTTTTTAAACTTGATCCTTAGTGCCAACTAGAATTTTGATAGCCATTGTTTTTAGGACACAGTTGATGTGCCCTTCCGTTGTGTTTTTAAGATCTGATGTTTGCTTTTATAGAACGCGCATTTGATGGATCTCTGAACGCGTAGCCTCTGTGAGAGTAGGATAAATGAGCGGCGGTACCACACAGCCGACTTCAAAACGGTTAAAAGGTCTACATACGTTTTTTTATATATATAAAACACGGAGTGATATAGAGCAGCTGTTTTTCCCCTCTGAGCTTGGAGCGCGAGACCGGACGTTCAGCGCCCGGAGCGCACTTTTGCGTGTTATTTTTAGGTAGGCTTATTCTCCTATTTTAGTTCTCCCATAGGGCAATATAAAACCATTCAGAAATTCCATTACATACCATTTTTTGCAAGGCTTATTACCTAATCTCCAGTTTGTAACGAAAGGAATATATTTTCTTTAATCCTATATTTCATATCGATATCAGTGCCCTCCTGGAAAATCATATGCCCATCTGCTCATAGTAGTTTGGAGCTAGTTCTAGGGAGATAGTAATGTTGGCTGAAAAAAGTACGTACAAAATGCAGGCAGCAACAACATAATGACATAATCTCATGAATATCGGAAAGTGAGGGTTTGCTGCAAAATCACGATCGATACAATATATTTGTACAGTATGTAGCTAGTCGCTATTGACCACGTAGTATTTGTTTTTTTTATTGAATATAACCAGTTGTCCTGGACTTACTTTGAACTTGAGCACAAGTGCGAGGCTAAATAAAACCTGCTGATATACAGCAAAACAGTTTGCAGCCTCTCGTTATAAAATGTGGTAAATTTGCATTCTCTGAAGTGGTATGTTTTGCTTCACCAGGGGTTTGAGTACAGTCGGAGTGGAAACCCTACAAGAAGCTGTCTGGAGAAAGCTGTTGCTGCTTTAGATGGAGCGAAGTACTGTAAGTGTTTATGTCCAACCCCGACCATTTAATTTTTTTAACATTGTATAGTCTTCATATAAAATAGACTTCTACATAGACCTTACTACTACTCTGTAAACAACCGTTAACTATAGCCTATATTTCCTGCACTGTAGGTATTGCGGTTGCTTCTGGTCTGGCTGCGACGTTGACCATCACTCACCTGCTGAAATCTGGCGATGGCATTGTTTGCATGAACGATGTATATGGAGGTAAAATCGAGAACCACAGAAAGATTGAATATTGCGGGTGAAAGAGTACATGGATATTTACAGGCAGTGAGATCCCAGGGTCTCCAACATGTCAATGGCGAACTGCCACTTACGTTATCCTCTAGGACGGACGACGCCTGGTGGAGGAAGGGATCTAGGAAGGGTGTGCTAAGGCTGAGCCGGGGGCTAGGTGTGCTGTTAAAAGGGAGAATACTGAAATATCCAAATGTGATGGTTGTCTTCCAAACCCCCCATAAGAATTACAATAAATAAGGAGAATTGGGCCCATTTTATAGTTGTTTATTAGTCTTAAATTTTCCCAAATATAATGATGAAAAACATGCTCTTTCTTGTGACTTGGTGAAATTGCTAGAAAATGTTGGAGACCCCTGATGCATATGGCAATAACTATTAAAAAGTAATGCATTGCATTTTTCTCTACAGGCACCAATCGGTACTTTCGACAAATTGCAGCAGAAGTTGGATTGGATGTGTCCTTTGCAGATTTCACAAAAGTTGAGGTGCTACAGACTGCTCTTAAGCCAAACACAAAGGTGAGGGAAATTATAGCAAGCGCAGTTTTCAGACTGTTGTGTAATAAGAGATGTTATCCTGCGTCTTCACTTCCCTTTTTTATCTTTATGTTGAGCTTGAGCTCTGCGCTGAGTCATGGTATTGTCATTGATTTCATTAGACATTTCCAGTAGACATTTTACTAAGACATGGCTAAAATATAGCGTGGGGGTTATGCTTTTTGGTTATGTGGGGGTTATACATGTCTTTGAGGCAGATCTGCCTTGAAAGCAGAAATTAATGTTATTGGTTAAGTCAAAGTAAAACTCCCCACTCCTTAAACCCAAACAATGCCTGCTGCTACAAGAACGTATTACAAAATAATATTTCCCAATAAATTGTGAAATGCTTATTTATTTTTCTATCTTCATGTAGTTGGTGTGGATTGAGACTCCCACCAACCCGACCATGAAAGTGGTAGATATCCAGGCCTGTTCAGAGGTGGTGCATCAACACAACAAGGACGCTATGGTGGTCGTGGACAACACTTTCATGTCAGCCTTCTTCCAGGTGTGGACTTATCCTGTCTATGTGTTGTTGATCATGTATCGACAATGTTTCATGTTGTCTCTGCACAGCCACAGCCAGCTCAGGGACAGCTGGAGAGGAATAAAGCTTAGTCAGGGAATTCAAACACTTGGTTTCCAGCTCATTTCGAGCACTCTTGAGTTTTGCACATCCAGTAATATCCACTCCTCACAGACCGGCTCATAATGAGTCATTGATTAACCAAAGTACTATATTCTGTTTGCCTCCGGGTCTTTAGCGTCCCTTGGCCCTTGGAGCGGACATCTGCATGTATTCGGCTACTAAATACATGAATGGTACGTACACACTGTCGGTACATGGCTGTTGATTGAACATGATTTCCACTGTGGGTTCAACTTATAAATGTTAACGTTTTAAGTTTCTTTCACTTCTTATGTGATTCGAAAGGTCACAGTGATGTTGTAATGGGCCTGGTGTCTGTGAAGCGAGAAGACCTGTATGAACGTCTGAAATTTCTACAGAATGGTGAGAGATGAAGAAATGGCAAATAATGCAGCTGGCTAAATGCCAGGCAAAAAGCCACGTGATTGAATATTTCATTTTTGTGCCAAATCGCCAGTTAGTGACCCTTACTTTATGGGATCAATTGACTAATTAAAAGAGAATTACACTAATACTCCCAATGAGTTGTCCACTTTGCTTTGCATTAACATACAGTATGAAACGTAATTTTGATGATGTCACCCACTCTACCATGAGAGTGGGTGACACTCTTTAACAGCAAAACCAGAAAATAAACAGAAATTAATAAATATGCATGAGATATATTGATATATATAATGAATAAATATTCCCATTTGGATCCCATGAACTGCACATTGATCAGCACAATAGTTGATAAAACAGGACTGTTTTTGAGAAAGTGGTGCTAGACTTATGTCAATATTTCACAGGTAGCTGGCTAATGGTTACAGGAGGGCAGACAGGCTCAATGGACCTGAAGGTCTATGTACTTACTACTCAGTGCATAAGTAAACCACTCCGCATAAGAGTGTCTGCTAAATGACTTGAATGTTAATCGACGTACATAACACCAAAGCTGTCACCTGAAAATCTTTGTAGAGCTTGGATGAAATATGCAATCACATGTGTTTTCTTTTCCAACTACAAATCAAATTTTATATAACTAATAATAATATAACTGACTTCTAACATCAGTTTTAGTTTTTAATAGCCTATATACAATAGATACGCACCATCTACTACGGACGCTTTAACGTACAAGTTGATGAGATTTGGTGACTCATTTATAATACCGTGCCCGAAGCACTGTCAATAAAGCAGTCGTTCAACACTTATGACCTACTTTTGCACATCAAACATTCACACATCCTCGTGATGCCAGGGCTTTCCACCAATTATAAAGTGCAAATAAAGAAGGCTTTGTGTGGTGCCCTGATTGGTTGGTGGTTTGTATGTTTGAGTGGCTGATTGTTGTGTTTTTTCACACATTGTTCTACATCATTGCGTCCTGACCATAAAGCTCTGGGAGCCGTGCCGTCCCCCTTCGACTGCTACCTGTGTAACCGCGGCCTGAAGACTTTGCATCTGCGCATGAGTCAGCACTTCAAGAACGCCCTGGCGGCAGCGCGTTTCCTGGAGGGTCACCCCAGGGTCGACCGAGTCATCTTCCCAGGTGACTGGGGGGGGGGGTTCTGTCGGATGTCAAACTAGTACCTCTGTGTGTTGCATCAAACACAACCAAGGTTTTTTTTTTTTTTAACATGACCTGCTTACAGGGTGACTATAAAACCAACATTTAGCAGTGCAGGCCCTCTGGTAATTTTCCAGGCAAGTCCAAACACTTGTCCAGTATGTCATCACTCCGCAGGTGCTTCTCCAGCTAGCTTTCTTATCGTGTGTGTGTGTGTGTGTGTGTGTGTGTGTGTGTGTGTGTGTGTGTGTGTGTGTGTGCCGCACCCTGTGGATTACCGATACACTAACGTTCCACCTCACTCCTGTTCCCCAACCACTGATCAGGCTTGCCCTCACACCCCCAGCACGAGCTGATGAAGAGACAGTGTACAGGTTGCCCGGGGATGATCACCTTCTACATAAAGGGAAAATTGGCCAATGCCACCTCATTCCTCCGCAACCTTAAGGTAATTACAGGATGGTTCACGTTACAATAACAGAACTGTACTGGGCTGGTGTCATAATGCTGGAGACGCGTAGGAAAAATATGAAAAGAAGCTGCGTAGTTGAGCTCTGTGGTATGGAGCTGCGGCACTGTATTTCACTAGAATGTGTGTTTAAGTTTCAATTACATATGGATACTATAACAGTGTTTTTTGCCCTGTTTTTGTTGTCAGTTGTTTGCACTTGCTGAAAGTCTTGGCGGGTATGAAAGCTTGGCAGAGCATCCGTAAGTATTCTGAAGAATCACCAACAATCGTGACTTTAAACTGATGCAATAAGAGCCATTAACGTGCCTTTTGTTAATCAGTATTTGTCTGCTGAACCGGATAATACGTTGAACAACGAAAATACAAAAACGATGATTTCTTAACTTTTTAAATGACAATGCCACAAGGAGACAGCAGTGGCCAAGAAGAAACCACCATTAGTCGCACTTTGAAGTCGAAAACGACTTCAATCAGACAATACAATATCTATCCCACAATGACATGATAGTACTTAGATTTTCCATATAAGATACTCTTTGCCAGTTGCGCAGCAAAGTTAAACAAACCACTTCGGAACGTGTCCTTTATCAGAGATGTTATAAGCAGTAGTACTTTTAAGAAATTGATTCTCTAAAAATATTTAGTTATTTGTTCTGTCTTGTATTCCCCCTCTCCAAGGGCAATAATGACCCACGCTTCTGTACCGGAGAACGATCGGGCCGCCCTGGGGATCAGTGACACGCTGATCCGTCTGTCAGTAGGGCTGGAGGACGAGCAGGACATCATCAATGACCTAAAACAAGCCTTGGACGTTGCGGTAAGGACGCTACTATCTCAGTCTGCTCACAAAGCATCAACATGATAAGAATAGAGATGTTTTACACCCCTCATGAAAGTGAAAGCTACGCATTAAGCCTCTGGTGTTTGAAGAACGTTTCTATTTTTTTAATCTGATGATCCCATAAATAATCTACAGTACAAACTACATGCAGTAACATTCTCTCTAGTGATTTTAATAGTTTTCATAACCACTAGGCTAGGGGTAGTCAACACAGAAGGTCTGGTCGTGCGACATCATTGAATGGACATTTCAGAGCAATTTAGGCATACATTGTGAATTCAGAATACTGTATAAGAACTTCAGAAAAGCTCAATATGAATACATATTCATTAGTCAAGAATTAAAAGCGTGCAAAATGATTGTGTCAAGTGAACGTTGGCAACAGCTTAACCATTGCAACATGTCATTCACCATAGCTTGCCTGAAGTGTGCTATTAAAGTTAATTCCCATTGTTTACTCCCTGTAGTTCACGACAACATCAGTAAGCGTCAATATATTTCCTTTGTGTTACCTTAAGCTGAAGAATCTCCCGGCTCAGTTATTCAGGGCATTTTAACTTCATCCTAAAACTTACTCTTAGTTGGAGGGTTTTTATTAGTCAAAAGTCCATACATTGTTTTGCAACTGAAACAACTTCAGGGGTAGGTGGCTCCGGTTTAGGAAATGTTTTGCAATAATTGGTGAATGACTAAATAGACCGATTTGATTCATTTCCTGTGTTTTGTTTTAGGAGGATCCAGTGAAGTGATGTCTTCAGGAGCAGCGGTGGTCTTCTTTCAGCAGGATGGGGCAGATGCAGGAGAACCTGGTGTTTGTAGCCTTGTAAAAGGAGAGAGCAGCGAGAGTGCCTCAATACTACACACAAACTGTATCTATGAATGCACTCATCAGGGATCAACCTGCTCTTTAAACGCTTTTAATTAACATTTTAATCAATTACTTGGATGGTGATTTTATTTGGAACTCTTGGAAGGATTTCATTTAATTTTTAATTTCTTTTCTGCTTTTTTTGGTTATTTGTGTTATTTTCTGTTTGGAGGGCATTGATAGGGCAAAATGACAGAGGTTTTCATTCAATTAAAATTGGCATTTGGGACTTTCATGAGTTAGGCAAAACAATATTCCAATATTGAGTTTCCTTCAGCTTCATTTAGTTAAAACATGAAGAAAGTTAGTTTCCAAGATTTAACCTCAGAAGCATGTCTTGCCCAGGAAACGTCAGAATAGCAGTTTTGATTAAATAGTTAACCTTGTGTCTGGCGCAATCAAATGTATGCCTAGTAAAGGGAGATGGGGAAGTTTTCCCCAAAGTTTGTCTTAAAGGAAGTTTGCCAGTGCAAGAGTGCCTAGAGCATATTTTCCTTGTCTTGTGTTGGACAGTTATCTTTTTAATCAAGGTTATTTTACTAAAAATAAATGACAGTAAAAGAATTAAGTAATCTGAAATTAAATTGATTAAAACAGATGGACCCATTTTCTGTTTAATGATTGAAAATATATTAAAAAACGGTTTGGTGATCAGGTAGAAGCAAAAAGAGAATAAGGTCAATGTTGAAATAAGTGAACTTCCCCTTTATTTATTCTACCTCAGTTTACTAAATCTTTTTTTCAAATTTGAGTTTTCATTTTAGTTAATTATAATAATAAATATTTTGAAAATGTTTTGACAGAAGGACTCATTAGTGCTGTTGTAGGGTCCAGTGGTGTTGCTGAACTCCCAGAACTACAGATTTCATTAAGTACAGGCTTGATCTCTGACACACTGAACCAATGAACCCATGTCATGTTGACAGAATTGTACTCAGTTGACGTGTTATTACATATCTTGTGTCTGTGCTTCCTAGTCAAGTACAATGAGTTGTGAGTAAACACAACCCATGCACAGTCTTTACATTTTGCTGCACTGAAATAAAATTTAAATAATAAATTATTGGAAACCAAATCCTGGAAAGCCATTGTTGTCTGTCTTTGGTATGAAATTGTGAACTGTTTTGCTGATAATAATTCCATCCCAGGATGACTTTTTCAGAAAACATAGGTCTTCAGCTAACTTTTTACCTGGGCTTTGCACCTTTCATATTAATTTAGCTCCTGACAAACTCTCCAAATGCTGCTGTGGACAAGCGTGCTATAGTACGCTGCTCAAAAAAATGAAGGGAACACTTGAATCACACCGGGTCTTAATAAACAAAGTACATTAAGGATCAAAATCTTTATTGTACATGGAGTAATTCGTTGAGAAAAAAATGATGTAACAACAGTCAATGGAAACCAACGTCACCGAACGATGGAGGGCTGGATTCAAACTCGCACTGAAAATCAAGTTAGCAATTGAAATCACAGACTGTTCCAACTTGCATGATTTTCATCATGGCAACTCATAATGTGACTCAGTAGTGTGTATGGCCCCCACGTGCCTGCAGTACCGTGCACAGACATGGGAGTAACGGACGACGCATGCCCGTCGGTGTGTGATGCATGTCACTGAGGCGGACGGGCACGTCAGCTGGAAAGGGCACTAGATAGCAAAGGGGCATGTGCTCTGCACAGATTGATCCTTATCTGCGCATGTGCCTGCGTGCCTGAATGCACATGCCTGCGTGCCTGTGGTGTACTTGACGGCGTCAGATGCACCGATACATAACGTCCCAGAGGTTCTCAGTTGGATTCAGGTCAGGGGAACGTGAGGGCCAGTCAAGGGCATCAATGCCTCCATCATCCAGGAACTGCCTACACACTCTGGCTACATGAGACCGGGCATTGTCCTGCACCAGGAGGAACCCAGGGCCCACTGCACCAGCATAAGGTCTGACGATGGGTCTGAGGATTTTATCCCTGTACCTAACAGCAGTCAGGGTACCGTTGGCTAGCACCTGTGCGACCCTACAAGGACATGCCTCCCCAGACCATCACTGACCCACTGTCTGATGTTGCAGGCAGCATAAAATTCACCACGGCGTCTCCGGACTCTTTCACGTCTGTCACGTGTTCAGTGTGAACCTGCTCTCATCTGTGAAGACAACAGGGCGCCAATGGTGGACCTGCCAATTCTAGTGTTCTCTGGCAAATGCCAATTGAGTTGCATGGTGCTGGGCTGTGAGCACAGGTCCCACTAGAAGACGTCGGGCCCTCATGCCACTCTCACGGAGTCCGTATCTGAGTTTGGTCAGAAACATGCATACCATTAGCCCGCTGGAGGTCATTTTGTAGGGCTCTGACAGTGTTCTCCTGTTCCTCCTTGCACAAAGGAGCAGATACCGGTCCTGTTGGATTGAAGCCCTTCTACAGCCCTGTCCAGCTCTCCTTGTGTAGCCCATCTCCTGGTATCTCCTCCATGTGCCTTGCTGGAGGAGTTGGACTACCTGGGCAACCTGAGTGGGCTGCAGGTTCCACCTCATGCTACTAGTATTGACAAGGACACAAGAAAAATGCAAAACTAGAGAAGATCAGGAAAGATAAGGAGAGAGTGTAGTAAAGGTGTTGTGTTGTGTTTTCAGGTCCATCTCTGTTAGGGTTCTCAGAGCAACTGCATTCAGAACTGACGTTTTCACCAGTAAGGAACTTGAAGCTATGATTTTATAGAAGCAGGTCAACCAGAGATAACTCATCCGATTTCACGTTCAAGCATTGCTGACTCATTAGATCATAGTTCACAAGGAAGCTTTTTCTTCTCGTAGAACCCCTTTAGTTTGCCCCAAAATATTTTCTTACAGTATATGTAAATAATATACATAGATTAATAGATCAACCATCTCTGAGAACTGGTTAGATTAGTCTGTGCTAACTAGAGTATGCCCATTCTGTATTTTGGTTTTGCTGACAATCTGCAGAGAATAAAACTTTTTGTATTAGTCTTCTAAATGTTCAGTAGAATATAACAGTTAATTATAATCATGCCCTGCATGTTCCTCTCTCCTACCAGTGGCAGCCATATTTGTGGTTCTGGGACAAATTGAAAAACGCTGCTCGATACGCTGGCCCATGAAATTGATAAGAGGGTATGTAGCCTCCATGGTGCTGTTGTACGTCCTGTTCATATAACACCACTGGAATCACAGCAAAAGTCTGGTCTCCTCATCGTTGGAATTTATTTGAAATTCAAGTCGATTTCATGTGGTTTTGTGTCACCCCGCAGGATGTTCAGATGTTTATACTGTGACAGAAAAGAAAACGGTAAGATCATTATCTCCTTCCCAGGTCCTAATGAAACCTGAGCCATCTGCAACCAAATATAATTGAATAAAAATGCCTCTACTTTCAATTATTATTAATCAGGATACCTGGATACATTTGAGGGGGTGGGTGAAATGTAATGTGACATCAGAAATAGTTTTCATTTTCTATTTGCAGATACCATTAGAAGAAATCCTTATAGTTACACTTGTTCCTTCGGGCCTACTTGAGTTTTACAGTGGCTCTCATCTGTGGAATTTAGTCATGCTAAATGTGTAATGTACAAACAAGGTTCCATTACAAGACACACTTTAATCCATGTTTGTTTGTTCCTTTTTGGTCTTGTGTTAAAATACTCTTTTACAGAATGTTTATTACTCATACTTACATATTTCTTCTATTATATCAAGGGTTTATTTGTGTACTACAGCACCGAATGGACCAATGTTTTGCAACTTGCAATACAATTGATAAAAATTGCCAGCAATAAAAAGGTTCAAATTCCCTGACTGTATGTAATGTTTTATTTACAGTGCCAAAACTTATATTTAATAATTTAACTATTTTAGTAACTTCCGTATTCTGTCTGCACTAGCATATCCTCCATTGGCGCAGTTATGTTACTACTGTACCCTTTCCAGAGACCTTTAAAATAATTTAATTTCATTAACTTTACAATAACATGTAAATAACATGTTCAATTCACACTACCAACAAGGAACTCTTGCTGCGCCTAAAGGCCCAACACTTGCAGACCGCCAATGGAAGGTGTATAAGCTCACTGACCATACTGTGGCTGGTGAGTTTTAATTTCAGTGCCAGTGTGAGATATTTTTAGTTGCTTCCCAGTGAGGGAAGCTGTGACATAGATATCCTATGCTCATTCCACTCCAATACACATTGAACAAGGAGTTTTTCCTTAGACTTCGGTGGCTTTGCGGGTCATCTCATCTCCCTCTAACGTATACATTATTTTAGCTGTCAGTTGTCAACAAGGTCCAGCGCTGCACGTCTTAAAACGCTCCCACCGATGTAACTTCCATTCTGAACCCCAAGGTTTAAAGGTCCTGCTCAAGTAAGGATTGACAGAACTTGCACGGTCAGGGATTCAATCTAACAACTTTTCAGTTACTTGGTCCAATTCTCCAACCGCCTGACTGGAGCCCAGCCTGCTTACTTTGGCCTAGAGGAGGAAGCATGGACGGTTACAGACACCTGGAAGCCAAGATACTGCCCAGGTACAGGCTCTGCCCTTGAGAAATGCCTAGGTTGTTTAATTCAAACATCTGTGCCACGTGACCCTTCCCAAAACATCTAGAGGCTGGTGCGATATTTGGCAGTCACCCGGCAGTTCAACAGGAACATCCACTAGACAAGGTACGCCCAGAAGGCATGCACACCAGACATCAACGGCAGGAGTAGAGACAGCTGGTAAAACAGACGAGATGGGTTTTTTCATTCCCAGGAAGTACCAGCCAGGGCACACAAAGCACAGGAAGAAGGTCCACAACCTGTGCTACAAAAAGTCTGATGGCTAGAAGGCGCATCGCCAAGGAGACCCGGGAGATGCTAATTCTGTGAATCATGACATCCTGAGCCAGGGGCGCGGCAAGGGAACGCTGAACCACTGTGGCCTGGATGACCCAGCAGAACCTCACTGGCCTGAGAAGACAACCGGGCTGGGCAAGAGAGGAGCCAAGCCACTGTCAAACTACAGGTTTTTAGCAAGTCTTTTTCACCACCCCTGCTCAAAATAATTAGACAATTGCCCCAACTGATTACACTATCTGCTGCCCACCTTTAAAGCCGTCACTAAGCACAAGTCTAAACATGCCTAGAGACATCACTAACACTTATTAGAAAATATATATACAGCTCCAGAAAAAATAGAGACCACTGCACCTTTTTCTTTCCTTTCCAAAAAAGTTGAAAAGGAAAGTTTTGAGTGATTAACAGAAGCGTTCAATTTGCAGTGGTCTCTTAATTTTAACCCTTCTGTTCCTCACGCAAATCCTTCCATTTCGACTTTTTTGGAAAGGAAAAAGGTGTAGGTCTCTTAATTTTTTCCGGAGCTGTATATAGTTTCTTTATATTTCGTACTGGATAATTAAGACAATTACATACAGCTAATTTCAAAAGCTGTAAGTAGTTAAGCTGGCTAATTATTTGTACACTGGTTGTTTTCGAAATACAACTGCTGTAATATTTATATGGAATATGTCACAAGATGAATGAATTACAACATTCGATTGTCAGAGCTCATCTTCCTCAACAGCCAAAGAAATGGAGCAACTACAGCAAAGCCTCATGTATAATGTATTTTGAAATGGTCTATTTGTTGAACACATGCTTAAGTGTATGATCCCATATTTCTGTGCTGACCAGAGCACTTATGTCTAATTGTAGGACAGTATCTCCTGGGAAGATGGGATGGGACATTAAGTCACATGCATTCATGTATTTATCTGTACCTCTTATGCGAGAATCATAATGTTGAAACCAGTCTTCAGTACTGGAACTGAGAATTTCTTTGAAAAATGTACTACTGAAAGAGTTCGTATAAGTCTTGCAACCGAAATAGCCTAAGGTGGTGGTGACCTATTCCCCAGGTTTCAAACAGGTATTCAAGTTGTACTGTGTACACTTACAGACATTGTTATAAAAGTAGGAGTGTTAGGAATGTTTATGGTGAAGTGAAGTCCCATCATGTGACCTACTATTTCCTCTTAACCCAATTGGATGAAAGTTTGTGACGGATTAACTTCGCATTGGATAGACCACTTTTTTCAGCTCCTGTATCTGACCGGTGCGGCATGTCGCCGGTCAGACATTAGTCTGCCTTAGTTAAGAATGACTATAAAACAGACCACCATACAGCAGACAGGAGTCATTTGTGTTGGATGTTTATTTTCATTAGCTCCCTCGCTTCGCTAGTTGAGCGGTCAACGCTGTGCTTGTTTCCTTTGTCTCCATCTAGTGGTGAGTCAACGGTAAGACAACGAGAATAAATACCACAGCAGGGGATACAATCATGTACTGTATTATCCTGTTAATATCCATTACATCATTCAAACCACACCATTCAATCCCAGAGATTCCCAGTTGGTATTTTCTCAGCACACAACGAGACAAACGACATCCAATAGCAATCTGACAGAAGAATGTAACATCAGAAAACGTCTGAGGAGAGGGTCCTCTGATCTATAGGCATTGGCTGAGAGCGGCAGGTACAGTTGACTGAAGCTGTATGTATGTAGCTGTGGAGACGTTACAGGAAGTAGAATTTAAAAGGTTGAATGAGAAGACAAGGCACCCGTCTCATGTTGCGGGTTGGCGGTGTTCATCTAGGAGGAAAGTGGCTAGTGCTGTGCCCATTTTCCCTTTGGCAACTGAAAGCGGTTCCTATACTGGGAGAAAACCGGCGGCGGGTGGGGTGAACATGGCATTAGTTGACGATCAATGAAAAATCTGTTAAAGTCAATGAGAAGTCTGTTAAAGGCACCATAACTGCATCATGAGTGTTTTGGTCCTTAATCTAGCATGTCTAGAGTCCCTCGCCCCCCTTCATCAAAGATTAAAAACAGAAATAACCAATAGATTTATACACTGACAATGAACAACCCAAGGCACTGTTGCCATGACAATGAGCAGACTGTCCAGGCCTTGCCATTAGGGGACTTGGGAATGGAAAACCGCAACAACCTGCAGTTTCTCCTTCCATGAATGCGGAAGCATTTAAAAACCGAAACGATCAGTCTGTGCGATCCATGAGGCCGCGCAAAACGCAGCGCAAACTACTTTTAACATGTCACTTAAAAATAAACAACAATATATTAAGTGTAGAAAAAGTGCTTGGTGACACATCCTGTTATCATCAGTCAGGAGTCCGGAGGTGTGTAAACACACGTCCACCATGAGTTTCCATGGCGACAGCGAATATAACAGCCTCCATACTGCACCGGACCGTCCTGGAGGGGGAAAGCCTCACACACCCTGTCCCGTCCTGTGTCCATGTACTTCCTGTCTCGGTCAGGCCTCATCCACATAGGGGATGCCCGCGTCTGAGAAGCGTCTATGGGCTTTGCTTGTGGCCTGCAGGCTCAGCGGGGCAGAGAGGGGGAACAGGTCCTTGCCCGGGCTGATGTACAGGGACTGGGTGCTGTCTTTACGTCGCGCCACCGGCTCCCGCCTCCTGACCAGGCTGAGGCTGTGGCCGGCTTGGGTGGCGGGGGCCGCGGCGGAGGGGTGGGCGGGGATGCCGGAGGGCAGCTTCACCGTGCTGGGGATGATGGGCCAGCGGCGGTGCAGCTGGAGCCGGGAGGTGGACATAGAGGCAGGAGCAACGGCGGGGACGAGGCTGGGATGGGAGGAACGTTCCCATGGGGTCCTCTGGTCAGAGGGCCCGGGCGGCTGGCCATGCTTGGCCTCATTCAGCAGGAGGGAGCCGCTCCCTGAAACACAGGGATGACAAAGGAAAAGCTAGGAGGAGGGGAAAAGGAGAACCATCCATTTAGCCAGCCGTCCTGATGGGAGCCTTTTTACTACGAACACCATGCCATTATGACAGTAGAGCGCCAGAAGTCAGTCAGCTCCATGTCTCCACATGCCACGTACGCACTTCATGCAAACAAAAAAAACACACGTTCGCTTGTGAAACCGGGAGCCTCCAACCTGCTAGAGAGCAGACGGCAGCTCCGCCACCCTCTTTAAATGCACCACCACCAGACTGTCCAGACCTGCACCAGAAACAACAGGGGGGCAGGCAGCCTGGTGAGAAACCCACAGGTGTCAACAGGTAGATAAGGGGGGCAACGGCCGAGACGGTACCTTTGTTACTGACCTTCGGGATCAGAGTTGTGGCCGCGCTCCTCCAGCAGGCTCTCCGAGCTGACGGACGCCTCGGAGTCCAGGTTCTCCTGGTCTGAACCGGGCTGCTCCAGTTCGGGCAGCCTGCAGGCAAGTTCCTCCCTGGGGATAGAGAGACATCAGAGGCGTCACTAAGGAAACCCAGGGCTGGTGGATTCTCTGAAACCCCCGAAGTTAATCCGGCAGAATAATAATCAGTGTGTAAATCACAGTATAACATTGATGTTGAATTGGGTGGTGAATCCAGGATGGTTGAGCAATGCTCTTACTTCTCCTGTTTGATGGACTTGATGCGGTCTATCAGGTTTTTCTCAGCCTCTGTGTCGGTATCCAGTGGCGCATCACTCTCAGGGGCAACAGTCAGATCAGAGCACGCCTTCTCATGCACCTGCGAGAGCACAGACACACAGACGCGCGCACACACATGCACACGCACCATTTCATTGATTGGGCTACCACAACGGCAAGATTACACCACAGTCGTTAAGCAGATGACAAAGGAGAGTGAATGAATGGGGTGTGTCTGTTAAGTCATCATGCATTATGTTGCATTAGATCATGGCCATTCAAGTAAACTACCGTAACTACAGGCAGGCATGATGAGTATGGAGAAACAGGCACTATGAAACAATGTTATTCCTAGACAGCCTAGTGGTTAGAGCACTGGACCAGTAACCAAAGGTTTGCTGGTTCATGTCCCCCAGCCAACAAGGTAAACAAAAAAATGATAGTTGGTCTTGTTAGTTCCTATGGATAGAATGTTATTCCACCACACACGAAGTTGATGCAGGTTATTAATGCATTATTATACTATTGATCAAATCAGAAGTAATGAGAAACGATGAAAGGTTATTTTACAGATGGAGACAAACGATCAAGTAGATGACTCACCCCCCTGTCAAACATTCCCCATTTCATGAGCTCTAATGCTTGGTACCAGTTAACAGGGGATCCACACAACATCCCTGTCATCCTCAGGAATCATGAACATTCCCCCACACAGCCACAGTGTTATTGCCAAGAGGTCATCACCAAATACAAGTCACACGTAGAAATGACCATCATCCCGACACCGAAAACAAGCTCCAAAACATGCAGTACTGCAGAGGACTGACACTAAGTCCAGGAGAACCATCTGAAGCCTGGCACGAACACACCTCAGCAGAACCAACTAATCACCGTCTTCGCTTGAATCTGTGATTCGTTGATTCAGGTGGTTCATGCTGGATTGGAACAAAAGCATGGCGAGTGGCTCTCCAGGACCATGGTTGGAAGACCCATGCAGTATTCTATCAGTTAGTACAAGGGGGGGGGTGGCCATTGACTACAGGTCATGCACTAACAGGTGAGCATGGTAAACTGCATCTAGCTACGAGGAGGAGCAATGCGGATACATACCACCACTCCTTTGTAAGGAGCTGAAAACCTGAGGGACAAATGCCAATGAAGCTGAAGGGAGACAAGGGAGAATCACAAAAAAGTGAACGGTCACCTATGGTGGACACTGGACAATACACAAACACAGACGAACGTGCAGTCTTAGGAGCAGTCCACTTCCTGGCTACTGTACTGTGTAGTAAACACACCTGGTCACTATGGTAATTCTGCCTGTTGAATCTATGGGCCTGGTAAGGGTCAGGGTTGGGGTGAATTCCAGTCTAACGCAGCCATTTTAGAGAGGCAGGGCTCAACAATAACGATGGCCCGATGACCCCGGGCCAGTAAAAAGTCAGGTTGGGACTAATCAAACTAGCAAGTCACTGTCCCGAGGCCAGGCCACCGCAAAAAAAAAAAGATTGTAAAATAATAATCGCATTATAAACTCAACATCCTCCAGTTGTTTCGTAATCTGGCACACGCACAAAACTACCTTGCAGCTCCTTTCGCTCGCTGTTGACAAGTTAAGAGTTGGGCAGTGATGTGACGCGTGGTTGTCTGGTATTGTTTTTCAATAAAACATTTAAAAACTCGGGCGAGTCGCTCAATTGAAGAAGGCAGCGAAGGATAACTACCAGCTCAAACGAAAGCGAACATTTTACCTCAGTGCAAAAATAATTTACCTGTTTCAACATCAATGGAACTCAGATGCACTGTCATAAGTCCTAAGTTCCCGGCTAGAGCGGACAAATGAGGGTCTTTTTACAAAGGCACTGACAACTTTCGCAAACAATCCCTGACCAGCCATGCCAATAGCAAACAACACCTGGTCAGCATGACAGCCAAGCGGGTGGCAGACAATCCGTCTTCAGGGCCCTTGGTTGAATGAGGAATTTAAATGCAGATGCCCATTGGGTGACTGGAGACATAACAACCGCATACCTAGTAACTGACGGCAGCCGGTCGCCTTGTTCCCTGGGGTGAATGAGTTAGTGTTTTGTTTGAAAGTCAAATGCTTTTTTGACATATCTTTATTTTTCATTTTTATAATTAGAAATGTTATGAAAGAAATATAAAAATGTACATTTTTTATATATCCAGAATGCATTTCATAAATGATTAATCATGTTAAGTAACAAAAGTATTTCGTTCTGTTGTAACACCGACAAATTACAACTTTTAGAAGGAGGGACAGTAAAAATGTTTTTCGGTAAGTTTCAAACCCAGTGGGGCCAGTGACAAAAAATGTTAACGTTGAGCCCTGAGAGGGAACTGAAATTCCAATCCTAAATGTTTTCTCGTAGTGAAGCACAGAACAACTGAAATGGACATTGCAAATTCAGTTCCAGTCTACTTCCTGGATAGACTTGACCCCTGGGCAGTTGAGAGACAGACCAGGGCGTGCAGCTTTGTCCTCACCGTGTTCTGTCTCTTGAGTTTGAGCTGGTTGACCGCCAGAGCCTCGGCAAACTCCAGCTGCTCTATCTCCTCCATCTTCTCGTTGTAGCGCCGGATCTGCTCGTTTATCAGCATCTCCACACACCTGGGACACGGAAACATTACCTGTCAGTCGGCAAATCTGCGGCACTGAAGGCACCGCATGGTTTTCCACACAGCCAATGTCCAACCCTGGGCACAGTTCTATGTGATGAGAGACAGACTAACGTGGTGGTCTTGGCCACATCCTTCATGCTCATAAGTGGGTCGGCACTGTCCGGGCAGCGCAGAATGCAGGGGGCAAACACGATGGCCAGGGAGTTGGGAGACATGCGATTGTGGGACTCCTCTTTAGACACTCTGAAAGGGAGCAGAACCACATTAGATTTTTCCGTGTTCGTACAGCGACACACATGGCAATGGACGGACATCGTGATGTCTTCTGAGAGGGCGCCAGGAAGAGGTTGTACCTGACTAGATGGAAGATGAGTCTTTCCAAGGTGTTAAAGCATGCGGCGGGGAGCTGCTCTAACACTTTATAGATGGCGTGTAGCTGCTCTGGTTTTTCAGGAAGTTCTAGAGAACGGTGAGGATTACCACAAGATCAGCAACAAAGTCACAGTATAATGCAGGGATTAGTGACAGTCTGTGACGTTACGTCACATTTCAACGTTGAGGAGAATGATTAGATCTACGAAAAGCCAAATGAAATCTCCAGAGGAGTTAACCTGATGCATCCACTCTACAACTATTGTGGGTACTATTGCCTCTGCCGGTCATCTATTAACATTTCAACATCTACTTCCAATATGTACTCTAGTGCATTTATATAATCGCCATGCGACCCAGTTAGAAGAGCTCTGACCCACTCTCAGAACCAGACACCTCTGTAGGTTTCGGCCTGTCCCATGACTTGATCTCAGGATTGAGGCTCTGGATCTGTGTAGCTCTTTGAGACAATGGCTGACGTAAACAGGTATTAGTTAAATACATGTATTTTATTAGAAAAAATTGTAGTTATGATGGAACCAATTGTAGTTATGATGGAACCAATTGTGTACAAGTCATGTAGTTAGTTGAATGGAGTCCAATTGAGGGGGTTCCCATGATTTCAGGTTCAATGCACCTGTCTCTGGGAGGTCCCACATTTGGTTTGTACAATTCATATCAGGTCCTGATCCACCTGTCTCTGGGAGGTCCCACATTTGGTTAGTACAATTCATATCAGGTCCTAATCCAACTTGACTAGGCTTGAGCAATTTTGGAATGAAGAATGATCAAAAATTGCTGTGTCCAGATGTGCAAAGCTGGTAGAGACTCCTCCAAATACACTCATGGCTGTAATCATTGCCAAAGGTGCCTCTACCAAATACTGTCTACAGGGGTGTGAAAACTTTTTATATTCTCAGCTCCGAGAGCCTTGCAACATTTTATATTCTCTTTTCTATTTGTAATTACTAAGAACGATTTGTAGTTTTTTTCCCCACTTTGAGAGTATGGGCATTTTTTTGTTGATCAGTGTCAAAACCCCACAATTAAGTCCATTCTGATTTAATGTCTTAACACAAAATGTGGAAAAGTACAAGGGGGTGAACAATTTGAGAGCCACTTCATTGTGACATCACGAAAAAAAACAAGTCCCCATCTCTCCGCGGATCCTGGAGAGGAGCCACGTTGTGGTGTGGTGGAGGGCTGGGTCAGGACTCACCCACAGCCCGTAGGAAGTCGTTGTAAAGATTGAAGGTCATCAGGGGGTCAGGCAGCTCCCTCAGCCACTGTTTGACCAGCCCCGTCACCGTGTGGATAGGATAGTCCTCCAGACACACAGCATGGGGGTCTGCGGGACGACAACAACTATTAGCCAAGTGGAGCGGCTGTACTTAGTGTCAGATAGAAGATCCGGCGGGATTAAACTAAGTATGCCTTGCGTATACCCTTTCAAACAAAGTGTTGCCCGTCAACATCTCTGCGGCTCTCAGGAAGCTGGTTTACTGTCAACATGTTTTTTTTTTTTGCCAGGCTGGTCCTTACCGGTCTCCATTAGCTGATGGAGCTCCTTCATGCGGTTGGCCGAGCCGGACTTGCGGTAGATTCCCTCGGTGTACAGGCCGTTCATCTCCACGTGCTCCAGCATGATCTCCAGCACTACGGGGACAGGGCTCTTGTCGCTGGTCAGGTGACACACGCGCACGCCGAAGTGCATGCCTCCCGAGTCCTCATCATTCTGCACACGGGCACCAACGGTTAGTGAATAGTCACCCGGGGGCTTAAACTAACCTGACGTCTGTAACCTAAAATTACGAAAGCACGTCAAACCGGCGTGGGGCAGTTCAAGAACACAGAGGGGTTAGAGACACCTACTTTTTTCGCACAGAACGTGGAGCAGTCTGTGACGATTTTGCCGAGGCACTTCTTGTGGGCCACCATCTTGCAATCTGTGAGGAAAGAAACACAATGGGAGATGCCGACCACCTGAAAGGTCCCGGGACGTGGAGGATGGCGTGGCGGTTTGAAGTGGTACTCACGGCTGCACATGTAGGCTTTCTCCATGCCCCAGATGTAGGATATACACTGGTCACATGACTGCATTATGTTCACCTGGTAGGTGCTGAACACGTGATCCAGGGGGCTCTCCATCTAAACCGTCACACATTGCACACGTCAACACACGGGCACTCGCACATACAGCATCTCTCCCAAACCCAAGTTAATAAACCTTTCCTCTGTACGTACGCTCTTGTCTTTTTTCCTCCTCTTCTTCCGAGCTTTGGCAGGCTGGGGGAGAAAGGCCCGCGTGAATGTTTCATTTGTTTTGCGTCACGCGCGTCGTCAGAATCAAGTCGTTACTTGTAAAAAATAAATAAATAAGAGTTTTTGGTATGAAGCCGCCGCCTGGGTGCCAGGGGTTTTCAGTTACCTTTGCAGGCTCCGCCTCCTCCTTCTTGATCTCTCCCCTGATGAAGCCGTCCAGGACTGACTGGAACAGGTTGATCACCAGCTGAACCTCTCCCTTCTGTCTGTCTCCAGCCAGGCTGATCACCTTGTTCTGGTAGCCACGCATCAGATTCTTGTAGCCGATGTGGGGTTTCTGTTTACCACAGGTCAGAAAAGGTGAGAAGGCGAGTGTGTTTGCTTGCAAGGCTCTGCCCAATACATAATTCATAGTGCGGGTGTGTATGGTGGTGGGTGCCCACTGACCGGGAGAGAGTACATGGCTTTAATGGTCTCTCTGAACTGTATGGTGGCTGTGATGAAGATGTTTTCCGTGGCCGATAACTGCTTCCCTCTGGAGCGGAAGTCATTCACCTACAGACCGTTAGGGAGATGTCAAACACACTGAAACGATTGGTGTATTTCCCGTTTATTCCCCTGGAAACTACACAAGGTGTGGAAGACAGCACAGCTATATGAGGAGCCTAACTCAGTGATCTCACAGGAGTCTTGTGACACAAACCTTTAGCTCAGGGGTTCCCAAACTCATTGGGCCTCATTGTGTTAAAAAAAAAAAAAATGGATTCGCTCAAATTCTGGCCACAGAAAAACAATCATATGGGGGCTTGCTTCATACAGCTTAAAGTGTTGGGAAGAAATTGTAGGAAGAAAACAGAAACCACTTATTATATATAACCAAATTTCACAATCCCATTTTCAAATCAGACTCCTAGTTTGGGAAGCACTGCATCAGCGATATAAAGCACCGAAACCAGAAGGCAGCCAGACCTGATTCCCCAGGAACTCGTCCAGGTGTCGCAACTCATTGGCGTTGGTGATCTCACGGTCCAGAGAGGCATTCCACTGCTCTGAGACCCGTGTGGCCCGGCTGATTTTGATGGTGGGGTTGCGGCTCAGCGTCCGATCTCCGCTAGCAGTCCCTGGGTGGGCCTGAGAGGATTGGGGAGCCTGGGGGGAGTGATGGGCCTGGGAGGAGGGTGGGGCTGTACGGCATAGAGAAGGATTGTCAAATGGCTTGTTTAATGAAAATAGTGTCTTTTATACATTTTAACTAGAAACTGTGTGAAAGCTTTGAATGACCATGTGACTGAAACAGGAACAGTTTTATTAGTTATATAGTATATTCCCATATTTACTGACTGGAACAGGAACAGTTTTTACTAGTAATACAGTATATTCCCATATTTCGTGACTGAAACAGGAACAGTTTTTACTAGTAATACAGTATATTCCCATATTTCGTGACTGAAACAGGAACAGTTTTTACTAGTAATACAGTATATTCCCATATTTCGTGACTGAAACAGGAACAGTTTTTACTAGTAATACAGTATATTCCCAT
>JACXGI010007994.1:6654-19431 GCA_016801175.1 Esox masquinongy
CCCTCCACCAGACCCTCTACCACCACCACAACCTCTCTCCTCTGAGACCCCTCCACCAGACCCTCTACCACCACCACAACCTCTCTCCTCTGAGACCCCTCCACTAGACCCTCTACCACCACCACAACCTCTCTCCTCTGTGACCCCTCCACCAGACCCTCTATCCCCATCACCTCTCTCCTCTGAGACCCCTCCACTAGACCCTCTACCACCACCACAATCTCTCTCCTCTGTGACCCCTCCACCAGGCCATCTATCCCAATCTCCTCTGTGACCCCTCCACCAGGCCATCTATCCCAATCTCCTCTGTGACCCCTCCACCAGCCCTTCTGTAGGTCTACCCAAGTACAGTCCAGGACCTACTCACCCACCATAGACCTTCCCTGGAACGTGCCCTCTTCCGAGTCCCCTGGAGGATAGCCCAAGGCTGTATTCACCACCACTGCCTCAAACTCCCCCCCGAGCAGAGTCCAACTCCCAGACAGGCCTTATGCACCTGGGCTATGGACAGAGAAACTCCTGGCTTGGGAACTCAAAGCCTCTATAACCCTGATGACTGTCAGGTGATCCAGGAAGGGGGCAGAAGGACAACCAAAGGATGATGGGACAAACTCTTCAAGCAAAAATAATGTTAAGCACATGATCTACCCTCAAAATGTGTCATTATTTTCAATAGTATGTCCCTCCTTTTATACCATACCATGACTATTCCTTTATATTTGGACGTGAGCCATTTCTTCTGTGTCAATGTTGTTATAACATTCTCAGATTCACACACATTTATTTTGTATTGGAATTTGTTGTACTCAGTTTAATGGACCTTCCTGCTGTACATATCCACGCTCGGTTTTCATCGGTATGACCTGACGACTGCCTCACTTGGATGTCTTCCAATATGAAGGTTGTACAGTAGAATACGGCATGCAGCAATATAACAAGCGGGAACATTCCTGAAGATGCCTCACTGCATTGTGGATAAACTGTTGACTTCATGCACCAGTCCAGTCAACAGGATACAACTCTTCCTCTCTGTCACACACACACACACACACTCTGCCTGCTTAGAATCCAGATAAGGAATCAATCGATGTTAATGTATGCTACCAAATTGCTAAAAAATGCGCAGCTAATGTCAGCCAGTTTTCCTTCAGCAGACCTATGGAACAACATCATACCGCTAAGCACCTGAAGCAGTGCAGTGAACTACTCTTGGAATCTCGGAACATGATCTGTACCTTCTGTTTCATACAGATAGCAATGTTCTAACCCCTTCCTCCATATGGAAACACAAAAAAACAACTAAGGCCCTCTTCAGTTTCATCTCTGTATTGAACAATGTCTTAGTAAACTGAGACCAGTGTGGAGATAAGACACAAGATCAGGAATATGAAGATGTGGCACCATGTAATTCTTAGTCCCAAAGGAAAGGTGCTGTACACACTAAGTGGAGTGGTGCTCTGTTTCTCACCCAATTTAGGATCTGAAGACTGACCTCTACTGGTTAAAGAAGTATATTGATAAATTACCTGTACATATTACAGATACAGTATTGTGAAGAAATATATCTGGTATTGTCTGACATTTAAATATATATTAGTATTTATTCAAAATGCTATATTTTTACAATATACAATATATGCATGGACCAGTAGTCCAATGTTGGAATATGTGAATTCATTGGTTATTCTGGATGGTGTGAGATGAGTATGAAAAGCAATGTGACGTTTAATTGGTTGAGCGGTTCATGCTTGTGTCTTTGTGGACATGGCGGTGTACTGTGCTGTGTCTACTGGACTGACTGTTGTAAGGCTATATTACTACAACATTATCAGATGTGAGCAGCTGTAACTGCCTGTAATAATCCCACTATCAAACTGACTTGTATGTTAACCAATTACAACTCAAATAATTGCTTCTAATTAAAAAAGAACCTTTAAAAACGGCATGTAGCTGTGTGTTATTTGATGACCCAAGGGATTGATATTTACACCGATACAATTCTTAAGCGTGCACTTTATTATTATTCTCCTGTGCTGTCCACCTGTACATTCAGACTTCAACACTGTGAATGACCTGACAGCCATCTGTCCACCTCCAGATTCAGGGTGAACTACTTTCACTGCTGGACAGACCACTCACCTCAATTGCATCACAGTTTTGGCAGTTTGGGCTTAGGGGTTACGTTTAGGGCCTTTGTTGGGGTTAGTGTTAGAATTTAGTTTCAGGTATCAGGGATTAGGTTAGGGATAGTCATTAGAACTAATTTTGGTTCCCACAAAGATGTCAAAACAAATGTGTGTGTCTGACGGTGTGATCAAATTCTGACTACATGTGGGGAACAGAAGTTAACAGAAACCTGACAAATCGGTCCCCACAAAGTTCTTTATCCGGTCCTCACTCAGAAAAAGCTATTTGCGGTTTAGAGGTTAGATGTAGGGTAAAATTTACAATTGGGGTTACTTTTAAGTTATGCATTATGGTTTAAGATTTGAATAAGGGTTGTGTTATGTCTTTCCATACTCAAATCAACTTTAATACTCAATAATACTGAATTGATACTTTATAAAAAACTACACATACAATGCCCTCCTTGATAAAGATGAGCAAAAAAGCTGTATAAATTTAACAACACAGTTAATGAGCTATATTATAGTCTAAACAATATGATAAAACAACATTATACTAACAACCACTTAGAGAAAATGTTTCATGTTTAACATGTAATATATTATGATCATATAAATAAAATGGTCATATAAATGATCATATATTTATATGATCATTTATATGACCATTTTATTTATATGATCATGTATTACATGTTATAAATATAACATGTAATACAATCATATAAATAAAATGGCTGGTCCCATGTTTCATGAGCTGAAATAAAAGATCCTTTTTTCATATACACAAAAAGCTTGACTGTCTCAAATTGTGCACACATTTTTCTTCATCCTTGTGAATAAGCATTTCTCCTTTTCCAAGATAACCCATCCACCTGAACAGATGTGGCAAGTTATGAAGCTGATTAAAGTGCATGATCATGCCATAGGTGCAGCTTGTGCTGTGGACAATAAAAGGCCACTCTGAAATGTGCAGTTTTTTCACAAAAGATGTCACAGATGTCTCAAGTCTTGAAGGAATGTGCAATTGCACGACTGAAGAATTTCCGCACAAACCGTCAAGAAAGCATCTCAGGGAAGCTCAGCTGCACGCTCGTCTATTTTCTTATATGTGACTTCGAAAATGTATACATCTCTGTATAACTCTTATTGATATCTAGTATGTCCTGCGTGCTTTAAGAGTAGGACAAAAAAAGTGACAAGAGGTTGGACTCGATCATACTGTTAAGCGGGGTGGGTAGTTAAGATATTTACACCTGAGACAGCAGGATATTCTAATTATCTAGAAGAAACCACATGACTGGTCTTGTTTTCTTGTTTCTTCGAAGTGTGTAGAGGAAACCACTCAACTGTTCGTTTTATCGTGTTAAACCGCTGTTCTCCTGATCTTGTTTTCCTCCTGTTTACCAACCTCATCCCACTCCTCCCTGAACTGCATAAATACCAAGCGTGTGCCCTTAAACTGGAAATCGCTGCCCGGCTGCTTCCAGGGAGTATGTTTACCCTGCTGGTAAAATAAAGAGTTTGGGCCATCAGACCTCGGAACTTTCTTGAATTACCAAGCGTGGCTGATTTGTGCCGCAACTCTGTCAACACAGAGAAAAGAAATTCAAAAGGAATTGAAAGGAGACAAATAGTTATTGACCCATACAAATCAAGCATTGGCCAGAAAACAATTGCAAGGCAATGGAACAGCACATGAGTGATAATGGTAGACCACACAAGTGCACTGAGAACAATGGTTCAGAGTGTTTTGGGTTCACCAAGTCTCCAATTCTACAATCAGACACTACCTTCATAGCAACAGCCTATTTTGAAAGGTTGCTAGAAAGAAGCTATATTGAGCAGCATCTGGAATCGATCCAGGGGCCGTCCCTACTTAGAGGCACCCAGCTGGGAGACTGCGACGTTTCAGGTGTATATCCACAGTATCAGTGGAATGATAATGTTTTATGTTATTACCTACCAGTGTTGTGATTGGCTGTAAATATTGGCTGGGCTATTTGCCAGTCGATTACCCCGTCAACCTGACATTGAAGTTGAAATGGGAACCTGTTCAGACTTTCACTTAGCTAACATTCACTTAAAAACATTCACTTAGCAGTGATGCCAATCATGTGAACACCTAAATTGCCATGAAATTTTTTTTTTTTTTTACAACATACAATATTGTTTTCACCACATTAAAACTAGCGGTCAAAAGTAAGAAGCCTGCACATTCGATTTAGACTTGGGAAAGTTGAAATTTGTTCTAATGATGCTTGATACTCCTGTAATTAGCAAACCTTCCACTAGGGGGCATGTCTAGCACCTTAAACCAACCCCACTATTTTTCTTTAACCATCATAGTGAGAAAGCTGATTTTCCACGACAACAACAAAGCCACTATGTGAGCTAGGGTATGGAAAATGCTCCAAGAGAACAAAATACACACATATAAACTAACACATCAACATCAAAATAATGATGCATGCATGTACAAACGCCTGTAAACAGCAAAGTATCTCTCTACAGAACAAAATATTTTCTCATAAAGAACACTCATTGTGATTGTGTCCACATCTGTAGACAGGTGTACATTCATTAAAAACACATTGTGAATGTGTCCACATCTGTAGACAGGTGTAGATTCATTAAAGACACATTGTGATTGTGTCCACATCTGTAGACAGGTGTACATTCATTAAAAACACATTGTGATTGTGTCCACATCTGTAGACAGGTGTACATTCATTAAAAACACATTGTGATTGTGTCCACATCTGTAGACAGGTGTAGATTCATTAAAGACACATTGTGATGATTTTGTCCAAATCTGTAGACAGGTGTACATTCAATAAAGGCACATTGTGAAAGCATAAAACGATACAATTTGGACATTATAACAATGTTAGGACCAGGTTGGCACAGGGCTTCAGTCTCTCGTGTAGTCACATGTAAAGCAATTTTCCCTCTCATACATGAGATAATGAAGCCCCCCCCCCCAACTCACACGCACGCACAAAACAAACTAAATACATCCGCATACCGCAAGCTAATGAGTGACAATCCCCTCCCTCACATCTCAAACAAACACACACTTTACCACACATACGCTCTACTGCAGGCACACACCATCCCTCTGGAAACACACAACACATAATGAGTGAATGACAGCTCCCCTCCTCCACAGAACAGCATCAGGCCTATTTCTAACAAGGGCTTCTGAGGAGACGGGTACGGCAGACAGGCGGAGGGGTACGTAGGGGTCTCTGACAGTTCCACTTCCATATTTACCAATTAGGAAGGAAACCAGCCCAACATTGGCAATGAGGAGAGAGCCTATTTACACTTATCATCCAGAGAGTCTGGCCTACCGCTGAACTGCACGTGCAGCATACACACACCCAATAACACAAACAAAATAAAAAAAACAAGCAATAACAAACCGGCAATAACAGACACGGCCAATGACAAGCAAGCAATGACACACACAATAACAAACAAGCAATAACAGACACGGCCAATAACAAACAAGCAATAACATACAGGCAAAAACACACAGGCAATAACACACAGGCACATTCAGTACAGCACAATATGGAAAACGATATAAATTCTCCTACTTCTTATTTCACCCCCCAACCAAACACACAGACACACCACAAATCCACATGCTCACACTCCAACTCTGAATTTCAGATTCTTCCGTTGGCCCGTCTGTGGCTCTCATTCTGACAGCGTGCTGAGTCAGCCTTGTTACCGTGGAGACTTTTAAGAGTAATTAACTTGTAATGGCTTTAAGCCAGTCAACTCTGAAAACCCCACCTCCCCCAGTCTCCGCCCTGATCCACCATAAACCATCTTCTCCCTCGGCCCCAGGAGGGGGGGTCTGGCATACTGATCAGAAACCCTCTCGCTATGAAATAAGAGGACATTTCAGGAATGAGGAATAAAGAAACACCAGTGTCTTTACTCACTCGCGGAGAATCCGTTTCTATTCCCGTTCCCACTGATGGAAAGGATTGGGGGGGTGGACGACACACGACACGACCCTCCAAAACTATGATTTGTCCCCCCAAATATATCACTGTATATATCAATAATATATCAATAATATTAATATAGTGCAATGAAAGGAACTATCAACGATTATCAACGATTAATAGCGTGTTTATAAATTTCAAAAGATTGCGACCACCACCATATGCCTCACAATGGTTTTATCCACTGCCCCCCCCCACCCCACCCCACCCCACCAGCCCTGAGCAGCAGCACCTTGTTCAGGTACAGTGCGTGCATGGGTAGGAATCTGACGGAGTCTGTCGTTGGTTGCTGACTTTCAGTAAGTAGTTCAAACAAAGGATATGTTATACATTTATTTACTTCTAACACTTAATACAATAAAACACATAACCGTCACCAATCTTCATTTTCACTACATTGAATTACAGGTCACACTTTATGTTAGCTAGCGGTTAGCTGATGTTTGCTAGCAAGCCACAGTAAAATCAACCAGTGTTTGCAGTTGTTTGAATTTGAGTCAATGAGAGAAGCTTACAGTGCAATGTAGTGTTTCCTTAGCTGGCAAGGTGATTGTGTTTGTGTCTACTCAATGCTCGTAGCTATTGTGAGATTAATCCAGTAAGTTTGTTTTATGTTGGTAGGGTTTACATAGCTGAATTTGCAGAGCTATATTAGTGAGCCAACCAATGGCGCAAACTAAAACAGTACTACAGCACTACTTTTGGTGTCCCCCTCAATAATTGCTCTTGAGAAAATATAAGGTAATTGTCCCCTCCAAAGTTGATATCAGATTTTCGCCCCTGCTGCCACTCAGAGGAAAGAAAAGCAATACATTATAAAAATTAAATATAACGATATGTGCCCTTGAGAAACGTCTTTAGTGAAGTTGTTGAGCAGCAGAAGCAAGAGAAAATGGATAGATCTGACGTTACAATGACAGGAGCAGCATCGCCGCTTATAGCGAAAGGGGATTACAGATTATGATCCAGGTCCAAAAGCAGCTAGCAGCAAGTTTTGTAACTGCAGGTACGTTTTGTTGTAGCCTAACAAGCTTCTGTTCATCATGGTACGTGAAACTTACGTACATTTTTGGGAGAATTGTATTACATATGTATACTATCTGCCTATCTTTTAGTTGGGAAATCAAGTAGCAAGACTTTTGCAATGGGGGGGGTGGTGATAGGGGGGGCTTCGCGGCTAACGTTCACACCCATGGGAGAGAAAGCTAAGCTCCGCCACTGCTCTTAACCCTACACTTAGTTTAAACCCTAGCTCTAACTCTACACTGGACTTGTTAAGCCTGCTGTAGAAATGCCATGTAGCCACACACAAAGGAACCAGATCGTTCCTGACCCCTTCTGGACACGGCTTTAAAAAAATCTGGAGCAACATTCATCTCTGTTGAAATACTTACCACATCTGCAAAGAGCAAGTGGCCCTGTGGTTTTTATTGTCCCTCTGGTACCTACTGTAGCAGATAGACAGAAGAGGGCGTGAAGTGCCATGTTCCATGACCAGGAGAGGAACCCTGCAGCCAGGGCCGCCTTAATGCACGGGCTTACCGGGGCTTAAGCCCAGGGGGCCTACAAAGACGAGGGGCCTATCATGAGTCAATAAAAAAATCACATTGTTTTGTAATTTATAAAATTTTCTGTCCATCACTTGATATTCATGATTCTGGCTGCTGCTTGATCCAATTTTGACGTGACCAATGACGCTACTTAACCATATATTAGCATTAGGGCGTTGTCATGGTACCGTATAATGCTAGTGAGAAGTTTGTGGCTAGCTAGAGCAAAATGTCTGAAAGGAAAAAGTTTGAGAGCGGTGCTCAAAAACTAAAAATATTACGGCAAAAAGAAAACAAAACAGTGAGAAGGAATTGTTAAAACACATTCCAAAGCTAACAGGATTATTTAAACCTGCTAAAAATGAAGAGGCGAGCTCGTTAACGAGCGGTGCGGCGAAAATTAGTGAAGAGGACGACGAGCAGACAGGAGGACCACTAACGTTACCAGGAGAAGCTGAAGAGGACGAGAACTGGATGAGCGGAGAGCCAACCGGAGGTGGACAGACCGGAGGCCCATTACCTGTCTCACCAGGATGAGAGGACCCGGCGGCACGGGTAGATCCAGCCGAAGGGGATCAAAGTGGAGGAGACAAGCAGGCAGGATCAGGATGGGATGAGTCGGATGACGACCCCTATAGCACTGACCCGGGTCTCTGGGGCCAAAATAATATTGACGAACAGGTGCGTCTTTACTGGGTGAAAATGGGACCGGAATTGTGCCAGAACAGAGAAGCTGACCTCTCTGCTTCAGAACGCCAATACAAACACCAGAGAAGATTCTTCTCAAAGACACAATTCAAGCGCAAGCTTGGTAATGGGGAGTATCTGCCCAGGGAGTGGCTATGCTACTCACCTTCGCAAGGTAGTGTGTTTTGCTTATTATTTGTTCATAATCAGTCTGTACTGTGGTGCTTTGTTGTTTCAGAACCACATAAACATAGATAAACAGTCTAAACCATAGACCTGGACTCTATCTCCTTTTTCCCACAATTCCACCTGAACACAGACATAATGTCCGATGCCAAACATATATTCTACACTGACTTTTGTGTTTATGGTCAAGTAGGCTCAAATGATTTGGTCATCTCATATAGGGACAAGTCACCGTTGTATCCTCCTAAAGAAACTAATACATTTTGCGCTGTATAGACAAGCATGGATTTTACACATTTTATTATTTTTGTGTGAGTTGGGGGGGGCTACAAAAACCTTTCAGCCCCGGGGCCTAATGGCAGGTTAAGGCGGGCCTGCCTGCAGCAATAGCCATCTTGCCCTCTTATCTGTGATATCCTCTTCCATCTCTGTGATATCCACTACCATCTCTTTTCTATCCATTACCATCTCTGTGATGTCCACTACCATATCTGTGATATCCACTACCATCTCTGTGATTTCCACTACCATCTCTGTGATTTCCACTACCATCTCTTTTCTATCCACTACCATCTCTTTTCTATCCACTACCATCTCTGTGATGTCCACTAACATCTCTGTGATTTCCACTACCATCTCTTTGCTGTCATTCCTGTTCCGCTGGGGTTACACGATTTCATTCCTCAATCTGCTCACCTTGCTTTCTACTAGGTGCTCTCTCCCCATTCTCTCTCGCTTGTTGTCCCCGCTATCTTTCTCTGTCCCTCTTTTCTCTGTCCTTTTTCTCTAAAGAACAGTGCTCAATACAGAAGGAAAACACCATTAGACAGTTCCTGTGGGGAACACGTTTTTTATCTGTTTTTAACCGACAGACAGATAATTTACCTTTCCAGCATGAGCCTTCACAGCGTTGACCATGAGGCGTTGTGGTTACCTGGAGGGAATCATGGGCAAAGTAATAAAAACCCAACGCGAACAAGAGTTGGGTGATTTTTATAAATGTAATATATCAATATATAGAGATATTTATCAACAGCTTGATTTCATAAAAACGTGAGTGAGACCATTTTGGCATACAGTACAGATATTCCATGTAAGTACAGAAGTTGCTAATTCTTTACTCCACCCGCCCTTCCCACAGACACAAAACACCAAAACGGAAACAACCTAATAAAATACACAGAAGCACAAACAAGGCACCAATAAATTAAATGATAACCCCCTTGTTTGAAATATGAAACAGCAAAACCTATTAAACATAATTAAATACAGGATAAACAACCTAAATTCTGCAATGCTTTACTGTTAAAAAGCAAAACAAAATGAAAAACAGACAGGAAGAAAAATAATAAAAACACTTTGGCAGATTATTAATGTTTAGTTACAATCGAGTAGTAAAGAAAATCCAGTACTCTTGTGTACAAATAAACTCATATATGGTCTACACTCCTTGTTTTGGAGCCTTATGTACATACGTTTTTTTACAGGTACGTTTAAAACATTATCAAAAGTTTTGCTGTATGAAAACATATTTACAAGTTCATGATTCAAAACGGTTGGACTGTACCGACCGGCCATCCCCCCATCAACCCCTTTACACAGTGCAGAAGGCTTCTTGAAAAGTTTGTGCAACAAACAGCGTACAAAATGTATCCAATATCTCATGGCTGTGGAATGGTTTGAGCCAGACTTTTTTTTTTAACGTTTCATTATTATCCCCCCCCCTCCCCCCGTGACCCCTTTGACATCGATGGGGACTCTGAACTGAACATTATTATTACAGTAATACGCATCCTGGAAAACACAAACTAGTATTGTTGTGGGGACTGGATGGGGGATAAGGGTTGTTATTCACACAGACAGAAGCCAGGTAGAGGGGATAGTCACCAGGTTATTCACTAGAACACACAGTTTGTGGAGGAGAATCACTTTAGGGTTCCAGAATCACATGGGGTCAGTTCTCTGGGTTCCACTTGCTGGGTCTTCCGGAGGGTTCTTGAGCTCTGGGATGTGTTCCAATACATAGTTTCCTTTCCTTCCGTTTTTTTGTCCCTCAGTGTGTGTTTAGACTACCCGTCCAGAACGATAGCCCTTGTGAAAACAAACTACTAATGGCTAAAATGAGGCTAGAAAGATGGTTTGAGAGTTAAAATGAAATGTTGTGATTGGTGTTAGTGATAACAGAGTCTGATGATGGAGCAGCAGGGGTTGGCCTCCCTTGAGCGAGGGACCACCATTAGAAATGCATATAAAAAAGAGGATGGGAGAAAAAAGGAGGGTTAGAAGACATTAGAACAACTAATCTACCGACGATTTGTGCCAGTTGAGGACCTGGGAGCCACACGGAATCTGAAGAAAAAAACAATTCACTAACGAACAACTCCTCCTGTTATCAGTGTTAATAATGTTGAAGCGTCTGAGTTCCCTAACCTTTCCTGGTTGCGTTCATTATCTCAAGACTCCAGTCTGACCAGACACAGTAAAACCACTCTGATCCTGGCTGGACAAGCTGTTTGTTCCAGATCATCAAAACGACATATCCTACATTATATACACACACAGACACATTGAGACACACAGAATGTGTTCACGGGCCCCATTTACAAACACCAAAGCTGTGGATTCGATGGACGGGTCTGTAGATTCACTCTTAACTGATACTCATGAACACCCTAGGTATGCATGTGTTAAATCAACCAGGCTCAGAGAAAAGAGCAGGACGTTGGGCACTGTAAACTGTCATTTTGCCTTCGACGATTGACCAGGTTCGTGAAAAACCACCGCCTAATGGATACAGAAAGGCATTTAGTCTCTTTCAGTCAGAGAGCAAAGTGATCCTCTCAGCATCGCAGCACGAAGACAGCTGTATGTTCCGGAAGCTCTGGGTTCCACATAATGGTCAACCACAAATCTACATCTACGTGTGCAGCAGTGCATGGTATGGGCTTGTGTTCGGACCCACCACAGCCGCAGAAAGATGCCAAGTCCCTCAGGGAACCTGCAGAACGTGGCCAGCGCGGCGACGATGTGGTCACCGCCCAGCCTGTGAACCCTGCGTGGGTGTGTCAGATTAGCACGGCGTCAGCAGCGTTCCGCCGAGACAAATCACACTCCATTAATCTGCAGCGGAGATCTGGGGCGGAGCAGTCCGCTCTAGGGGGTCGGACGTAATCCAGGAAGACCCTAACTTCTCCTGTCAGTAACTCTCCCCTCATCCCCTCCCAACGGAAGCAGACTGATTTGATTTGAAATAAAATCAAGAGCCATGATGTGTAGACATAATTTCTCAAGCAAACAACAGTCAGCTGTGCTGTGAACGTGTGTGTGTGTATATATGCACGGTCCACTGGACTCGGTCAAGCTGGCGGAAAACAGTAGTGTGACTCAGTAACTTCAATACACAGGTTTTCTTGACAACAGTGCCCTTGCTAACAGTAGTAAGACAACAGCTCCAGAGAAGCCAAGCCCGCAGGGTATCTCAGACAGCCATATCTTGTCTCTCCATTGGGCCTTCATTTCCAGTGTTCATACTCAGTGCTTAAGAAGAAATGACTCCAGTGTTCCCAGGCCACCGAAGCATTTATTGACACTCGACACAAAACATGACACCCTAGATTCTCCTTTCCTGATGATTGCTATCCATTGCCTGGCTTTTTAAACTCAATGTTCTGGCCAAAAGCCACAACTCCAAACATTTCTTTCAGCAATAAGTATGTCATTAGCTTTGATACTTTGACTGGTTGGAGACAACCCAGTCACTGATGTTTTTTAAAACACCCTACAAATTCCGAAATGTACAGCAAACTAAGTGGGAGAATTTAGTTGAGTGGTTCGGCAAATCTACCATTGAATGGTTCTAACCAAAGGAAGACTGAGTACTTCTTGCGTATACGAGTGTCCACAAAGTATCTAGTGTAACACATCCAGTCTGACCCTTTTATAAAGCTATTAGCCCAACAATGGATGACTCATCTAGTCCAAAACCATCTCAGCCAGTATTACATTGAGGAGCAGGGCTCACGGGAGGGTCTGGTTTTAGAATGGAAGACATATGTTCTGGTATAAGCAGGCATGTATGGTTACTAAAGTATGTACGGTGGAAGTTGGTGGATCACCTGACTGATACACAACCTGTCCATCGATTGAACCATCAAGCTCTACTACGTTGTCATTTTCTTATCGAAGGAAAGTTTGAACCCTGTT
>JACXGI010007994.1:19531-35295 GCA_016801175.1 Esox masquinongy
ACACACACACACACACACACACACACACACACCAAAAAAGATCTTTCTTTCTCCCATCCAACCTGGCTCTGGTCAAACACAAACCCTATCCTCAGCAAAACAGGTCCGGTTCGGCTTACTGTATTTACACCAGCGAAATGCAGACAATAAATAAAGTCAAAAACAAAACAACAATTAAAATACGTCTGGTCTTTCACTGTGCTCCTAGCATGGCAGACAGCATCTATTTACATGTGCACTGATGGGCAATGAGGTTAGTCATCATGAAGACAGACAGCAGCATCCACCACTGCAGATGCAGTAACTACGGTAACTAACAACCTTGGGGCGGACTGTAGAGCAGAGGACAGCACAATAGTAAGCTGGTAGTAGTGGTAGTACAGTAGTAGTGGTAAGTTATAGTTAGGAGTAGAAGAGAGAGATGGGCATGTTTAAGAAGCACTGGTTGGGGGGTACGGGTAAAACGAAACCCCACTGTCCTGGGTTATATAGTAGGGTAGCAAGCACCCTGTCACTCTGTGCCCCCCTCGTCTGCAGTGTGGAAGCCCCCGGGAGGGCCCGGGGGGGGTGGGCCTGGTGAGCCCCTCAGGGGAATCCGTCATCCTCCAGACTGAGCGCCACTCGCTGCAGGAAGTAAATTGAACAGCATTACCACACTGTGTGTGTGTTTGAGTGCGTGTACGTGAGTGCGTGTACGTGTGTCCGTGTGGGAAAAAGGAACGTCAAACGTGGAGGGACGGAAAGCGAAAGGCTGGGAGGATGACGAGGACATCGGGAGACAACAGTCTGAGGAGTCAACCGAGCAGGAGGGAGAAAGTAAGTACTCCCTAATGGATCCCGCTGCTCCTCACCCGCACACTGATTTGGCCGTAATGTGAGGAGAGCTGCATGCGCATACAGGGAAGGACCGCCTGACCCATGAGGAGAGAAGGCAGGAGAAGACAGGAGAGGACAGGAGAAGGCAGGAGAAGACAGGAGAAGGCAGGAGAAGGCAGGAGAGGAGAGGACAGGAGAGAAGACAGGAGAGGAGGCAGGAGAGGACAGGACAGGAGAAGACAGGAGTAGGCAGGAGAGGACAGGAGAAGGCAGGAGTAGGCAGGAGAAGGCAGGAGCGGACAGGAGAGGAGAAGACAGGAGAAGACAGCATATTTAGCGTAACCTGTCAGCCTATCTCTGCATCAGACCAGTATGTGTGCCCATTATGTCACCCTGCCAGACATCCTCATCTCCTGCTGTCTTGACCAAAACATTCAAAGTTTCTCATCACGTCAACCAATCCCAGGGCTGACCCCCTTTGTCCCTCATCCTCGTCTGCATGTTGGTTCATTTGTATGTCAACCTGCTCATCTCAATCTACCTCTCAAATACATGCACATTTTAGTTAGATTTATTTTTCAGAGCGATATACTGGAGCAATTAACTTGCAGTCCTCAAGGACAGAACGACAGACGTTTTACCTCACCGACTCGGGATAAGATGCAAATGCACCAGCAGAAAAAAGGCTTCTTCATATGGACAAGTGGAAGACCAAAACCATATAATCAGAACAAAGGATATGGATTAAAGATTGTCCCGACACCTAAGGTGCTGTTTCTATTCTGGTTTTTGTTACACTCCAATGAAACAAAACCAGGAAATGGACTCTCCCTTCACCTATGGCGGATCAGAAATGGCGCCCAATGCCCTATATATAAACCACTACAGTATCAAAGGAATGGGCTGCCGTTTGGAACGCACCCTTACTCTCCCGAGGTGAGAATATAAAGCTAAAAACACGGCTCCCTGACGCACAACACTTTGACTAGTAACACACTGTGTCAAGACGTGGAATGGGGAGTTTGAGTTGGAATGGAGGTGGTGGTCAAGTAGTGGAGTAAAGACCAAACGCCAACGTGTTTGATCGACCGAGGATATGTTTGGAATGACTTTGTGACTGTGTGTTTGTGTGTGCGTGTGAGGATCTAAGCGTGCCCTTTCTTCCGCACGCCTGGAGACCCCATCCCCCCAGCCTTCTCTCTCCGCCTTCAACCGAGTCACAGCCTTCTCTCATTTGCTGGCAGGGTGCGCGGGAGCCCCGGAGTACCAATGGGAGTTGCTGTCTGTGATCCCGCCCCCCAGGGGCAGGGCTATGAATGGCTGGCGGCCGCTGCCACTCACGGCGGGGTAGACGTGTCCGACGGACTCCCCGGTGCGGCTGATGTGGATCTCGTCGTCGTCGTCCTCCGTGGTCTTGCGGTAGACGGGGTTGTCGAAGTTCATGCTCTTGGTGTTCTTCCGGCGCCAGTTGCGCCACACGAGGTAGCCGGCGGTGCAGAGGAGGCCGATGACTACTGTGGCAAGGATAGGAACTGCATGACACACACACACACGGCGACGCGCACGCACGCACGCACGCACACACACACACACACACGCACACACGCGCACACGCGCACACGCGCACACGCGCACACACACACACACACGGCGGGAGCGTTAACACAGCCAGGGGTGATGGAGCTGGCGCTTTGGCACACAAGCTTACTGCGCATTCGTTCTGACACACATCGAGCGGTCCGAGCAACACGAACACACAGTCGCTGGGAAACACGGATACCCTAGACGCACACGGAAACAGGTGAACGACACACGACACCAGCAACAAGTACAACCACGCGCACACGGGTATTCTACACACAGGGCGGGCCACGCGGCATTTCCTTCCATCCACAGCTGGAACTGGCGGCATTCCAGGAAAGCAGAAGATGGGGAGGAGGGGTCGGAACGGGAGTACGGGTTAAAGACTAAACGGGCCTCTGTTCTGGCTGCCGTTTCTGGGCCTAATTTCCCTATCAGCCTCTGTATGGCCGTGTTCCCAAGGAAGAGTGTGTCTAATTGGTCTATTGTTTGGGGGGGGGGGGCACTGGAGACGATTCCCTGATTGGTCCTAAACCCAGAGAAGCCCCTTTGTTCTCGTGTAAACACTCAATTCACTTTTTTTTGTCGTCTCAATCAGCCTTTCTCTCTAAATAGCTTGACTTTGATGCTCGCCAGCATCACGGAGAGATAATTAACCAGTTAAATCTCCGTTGAGAGATTTAACTGGGGGGGGGGGTAGGATGCCTTTAATGGACTGGGGTTTGGGAGATCTCTTTTTCAAGACTCAATTATATACATTATGCAGGCTAGAGCAAAGTCATTTACACAATCAGTCGATCACCAGAGAGACACAACAAAGGTTTATCCTGACGTATCAGTACTTCCATCTTAGACCAAAAGCCTGTATACTCTAGCCGGTAATAACATGGCTATTATTCACAGCATAAGGTCTATACTATTCATGCAGACGTTATTTGGATGGACCGTTCTAATTTACGGTACAGCATGTTGTCACATCTGCTTCCAAAGCTTATTGGAGCAGGCCTAAACGGGAAGCGCAAAACCAGGGCAAAAGGTGTACTGGTTTGGGGAAAAACTAGGTCAGTTTTAATTTACAGAAAGATAGACGGATTGCCTATTGTCAACCTAAATAGGGAACACGGGACCTTCACTGGGGGCTTAGGGAAGACACTTTAGTAAAAAACCTTGGGCACACGCACGGATCAGACCAGGCGACGTCATGTGCAGGGGTGACCAAGACACAGGCAGAGAGGGACAGAGAAGCGGGGGAAAAGCAGACATGCGTTACGACAGCAGACTGGGACTCACCGATAGGGATGACAATCCCAAGGATGGCCACCGTTATGTTGTTACCTAGGAGGTAGTGGTCATTACCAGCTGAGGGACGGGGCGGGGGGGGGAGCAGAATGACAAGATGAAAGAAAACAGTTAGACACATTCCTCCTGGTTCTCCCGGCTAGTGTCAGTGCCCCCCCGTTCTTCCCTCCATTCTAACCACCCTCCTCCCTCCCTTCAAAAGGCCTCTTGTCCCACATTTTTGTCACCCCCTCTCCCCCATCTCTCCCAATCCCTTCTAACCCGAGTTTGTGCGGATCTCAGGCTTTCTCCAGCCATACAAATCCAGCCATTAGCGAGCCTAATTAACCAGATATAATGGAGCCGGGGCGATGAACACTGCGGATCACTACGACTACGGACACATACCCTACAGCCTCTGCAAGACCAGATCATTAACGACAAAACTTTCACACAGACCTACAGACACACATAGACAGACAGACAGACCTACAGACACACATAGACAGACAGACAGACCTACAGACACACATAGACAGATAGACCTACAGACACACATAGACAGACAGACAGACCTACAGACACACATAGACAGATAGACCTACAGACACACATAGACAGACAGACAGACAGACCTACAGACACACATAGACAGATAGACAGACAGACCTACAGACACACATAGACAGATAGACAGACAGACCTACAGACACACATATACAGACAGACCTACAGACACACAAACAGACAGACCTACAGACACACATAGACAGATAGACAGACAGACCTACAGACACATAGACCAGGGGAGTCTGCTGCTCGAACTGCGGGGGTAGATTTGCGCTGCTTTTTCTGACTCGGCAAAAGGTAAAGTCAATGTGAAGTGGTTCACGAAGCATGAGTGACAGCTGGTAGGTCCAGAGACTAAAGGGTTTAATCAAATCTTATCCGACAGTGTTATCGGAGAACCTGGCCCATGGGTACTGAAGGGACGACACTGTGGAACTCAGTCCAGAAAAAAGCGAGTGAATATCATTGTAGAATCCTACTAATGGGGGAGGGGTTTCCCTGTAGCGCACAGAACGTACACTCGATCCGTTCTGTCTCTGACCCCTAACCTCCACGGTTACACTCTTGCTCTCTGTTGGTTTGTGTGTGTGTGTGTTTGTGCTATCCCAGTGTGTTGCTACAACTCCGCTATCTCTGTTTCATCTTTTAGTAGCTGTGTCTATGCTTCCTCCGCTCTGCCGCGTACTGCCTAATGCAACACGCGTGGAACGGCTGATTTCGGCAAACCCGCCACTCTACGCCGCGCATCGGCTCGGAATAACACAGACACATGGCCTGTGGGTTTGGGGAATCAGAACGCCGCTGTTGTCGTGTCCCATTTCCCCCCGTCCCTCTCCCCCGTCGCATGAGTGTTTATTGTATGCTAGTAGGAGGGTTTCCTCGTCCTGGATAATCGGAACATGCTTTTGCTTCTGAAGTCTAGTTTGTCAGTCAGGGTACCACTGAGAGAATGCTTGCTGGAGCATCTCCTCCTACCTCTTGCTGAAACTCACTCTCACTCGTTTTCTCACCCATTTCCAATTTTGCTTCAATCCATTATATTCTGTCAGCTCTCTAAACAGTCCTCTTCCCTTCTCTCTGTTCTGTCTATCCCATGCCTTCCCTTCCCCACCTCTGCGCACTAGTCTGCCAATTCCACATTCCCACTCTTTCTCTTCTCTATTCACCCCTCTATCTTTTCGTCCCACCTGCAACCCTCAACTTCTCTCACCTTCTTTCCTTTCTATGGAGTCCTCAGAGTGATAAGCGGGTGGTTTGACCTGCATAGTCCAAAGCAGGCTAGCCACATTTATCATGGCCCAGTGGGCTTCTTTCTGCTGCTTATCTCTAATGGGCTCAACCAGCCAGACAGAAATAACTCAACACACTCATCAATATTCAACGGTAGCTAGCATGCGTTTTTACTAACACCAAAGTAACAACACAGTGCAGTCAAACATTAAACATCTCAGTTGAAGTCACGATCTGTCTCCCAGAGTAGTACTGTTTCAGGGTTTTGAAAAACTGAATTAACAGATTTTCAGTTTCTTCGGAGCTATGCACCATACACTACTGTCAACGTAATACAGAGAATTCAGTTTACAAGCACATTGTGGATGTTAGCATACAGCAATGGTGCTATCAAATACATACACTTTTGTCCGACCAGCTTAAAAAGTATGTGAATTGCTTGTTTTTGAAGAGATATAATCACGCCTCTTAGTGACGCCAAGGGAAAAGAACTATGGTGCAGCTTTTCAGGGCCGACTTCTGTAGTCAAAACATTTTTTTGCACTTTATGACGTGCTTTTGTATACATTCAAAATATTTTCCAGATTATCAATATTTTGAAAGACTAGTAAGTATTATATGGATCTTTTTGGATACTACAATGCAAACACTTTACATACTGCTCCTTGAGGTTTACAGAACTTGGTTTTACAATGTTGAATGTAATAACAGGTGACCAATATCTTTTATTTAAAATAAATGTAAATGTCTTTGAGAAGAAATGGTGAATTATAATAAAAAGCTGAAAATATTGAATGTAGAAAAGTGAGGAGTAGCTTTGCCTTGGGACTTTAGATGTGCACACATCTGGAAATCTTCACGAAATCATCACGTTATGTGGTTGTGTGAAATGCTAACAACCCTTTGAAAATTCAGAGGCTGTCATTACATACTCTGGCCTGACAGAGGGCGCTCTATCACCTGGGCAATATGGGAGAATACTGAGCGCTCTTGTCATGATGATGGAACACAATTATGCAAAACTGTCTGCTCGCTATGTACAGTGTTAACTGTGCCTTCCTCCAGTGTGTTTTGCTGAGTGTTTTTATCTAGTGCAAGCTGAAAGAGCCCAATGTAAGTGGTGTACGTTGAAACATTGATTTCCACTAAATCTCTGAAAATGGTGTGTCAATGTTGTGGTTCATCTCTTCTGTTATTCTTCGTCATTCCAGCACTCAGTTCTCAGCAGACATCTTTTTCATTGTTCCAACGACGCATAATCACTACTGCCTTTGTTGTTTAAAAACACATGGCTTGGAAAACACAATGCAGACATGTCAGATTTGTTTTGGTTTAATTTTGTTTTCAATGCACGCTGTTTATTAGCTGTCATTGCCAACGAAAGTCGATTGAAAGGGTGAGAACGAAATGAAAAGGCATGGAAGGGGAGAGAGAAGGGGAGAGAGCAAGGGAGAGAGAGAGAAGGGGAGAAAGAGAAGACCCAGGTACAGGAGGCAGACTGAAGATGAGGCAGGACAATCAGTCAGCAGCCATGTTAGGGCTGACAGATCAACCACAGCCCTCTGACGAGGAGAGTTTGAGGCACGTTGTACTGAGTGACGCTACCACACACGTGCTAGTCAGTGCATCCTCAACGGGAGTGAGGATGATGATGATTTGGTCTAAAACGTGTTACTAAGGCGTGAAAACACAATACCAATTCTAAGGAAGGCAAAGAATCAGTAGTAAAAGCCTCTGTAATAATTTTGATGTCACCAAATTGATTTTAGATGCGGTAACTAGCTAGCTAATATAGTGGGAAGTCCACTGAATTTTAGCTAGCTAACATCAGCATCGCTAGCTATTCTTGACTGAGCTTGCTGGGTAATGACAACACTGCCATCTGTCAAAGTACATTTGATCATGTGATGACTAAATATTGGACAAATTTTGCCATGTTGTCATATTTCCAAGCCCTTACAGTGTAATTGAGACAAAACTGTAATAAGCCCCTGTTTATTACAGGGGCCCATTAGCACTGTTCAATTTCTGGGTATCAATATGGCTGCAGAGTAAATGGAATGTTAGTGACCATGGTAACGACACAACCAAGTCATAAACCCTGTCCAAACAGCTACAGAGAAAAGTGTCTGTCAAAATGTCATCAATACTGTCCCAACAGCTAAAAAGAAGTGTCTGGCATGATGTCATAAACACTGTCTTAACTGCTATAGAGAAGACTGTCATGATGTCATCAACAGTGTCCAAACAGCTATAGAAAAGAGTATTTATGACATCATGACAGACACTCTTTTCTATAGCTGTTTGGACAGTGTTGATGACATCATGACAGACACTCTCTTAAGAGCTATAGAAAAGAGTGTCTGCCAGTATGTCATAAACACTCTCTTAACAGCTACAGAAAAAGAGTGTATGTGATGACATCACCATCACTGGCTGACCAGCTAAACAAAGTAAAGAGTGAGAATTGTTGATATAAACGCATATGTATTTGCTCAAATACAGTTTGTATAGATACACAAGCATGCAGCAAAACGAACACACACACGAACACACACACGTCTGAAAGCCACTTACAGCGGTGCGAGAGGTTAGCGTTCTCTCTCTGGATGTTTTTGGGTGGTAGAGGGGGGCCGTGTGTGGAGCTGGACCGGGGGCCTGGGGTGGAGGCGCTAGGCCACGCGGTGGTGGACGAGGAGGTCGAGGGGGGCGTCCTCCATGAAGCTGTGGTCCTGGGGGTGTGAGGAGGCTGGGACGTCGTAGGAGCTGCAGTCGACCTCGCGGAGTTGGGCTGAGCTGCGGTGGTGGAGGTCACCATCAGCTCTGCGGTTGAGGGGGAGGGCGCGCGAGCCGCCGTGGTGGTTTCAGCCGGGGCGGTGGAAGTACATCGGGTGGTGGTGGTCGTGGCCGACGTGGTTGTAGTCGGTGCCGGCGTGGTGGTGGTGGTGGAGGTGGTAGAAGTTGCCGTGGTGGTCTTGGGTTTTACTGCAAGGGGAGGAGAGCACAAGTACGGTACATTCAGCTTAGTGACGTCGCAGAAAGCAGCAGCGTGGTTGACGTGAGTGAGATGCAGGACAACTCAGAACGGTCTCCTCCGGACTGGTTTCGCGCACCCTGTGGATACGTCATATTCATTTATTTGGTTTCATTTCTTTCAGTGAGTGTGTACAGGCTCCCCTTTGTGATACACAGAGGACAATGTCTGCAGTGCAGTCAGGCTGCCTGGAGGCCTATATTCTCTCTCTCTGTCCCCCTCTCTCCTACCTGTTCACGCTCCCTATTTTTCTGCCCCTCTCTCTTTCCCTTTCTATCTGTCCCTCTCTCCCTCTCTGTCAGGACAGCAATGCGACAACCAATTGCCATCTCACCTGCGCAGCTCCAGACAAAGAGAGGAAAAAAACATGAATGGAATGGTCATACAATAGAATCAGCTACGCAACATAATCACTTGTACAATAGAATCAGCTACGCAACATAATCACTAGTACAACAGAATCAGCTACGCAATATAATCAGCCGTACAGCAGAATCGGTCACACAATAGAATCATTTTCAAGGGAAGGATAAAAAGAGAAATGATTAGAGAAATGAAAAAGCCAGAAAGATAATGAAGGGAAATATGGGCCGAGACTGACAGTGAGCCAAGGGTGCTGAAGGGGGAATTTGATTGGTGGATGGAACATGACAACGAGGCTGTTATGCTCCGGGACTCCCAGACCAGGAGAGTGGTGAAGTGCCGAAGGGGAAGCCTGGGACATGTTTGAACCAGTTTACCTATGACACAGCGTCTCATGTCGGGCCCCAACTCCATGACGTCTGGACAGGCGCAGGTGTATTTCGGGGAGTGGTCCGTGATCTGGGGGGCTTTGAGACACAGGTACTCACAGCCCCCGTTAGGTAGACTGCCAATGTTACAGCTGTCTGGAGCTGGGGGAGAAGAGGCAACATATCCCGTGTTAGTCTTCATAACACATAGTACACTAGTAACACATAGCACACAGGCACTAGAACTGTGTGTTCCTATTATATCAACTAGGGTTATAGTACGAAGACATGTACCTGCCATGTTACCCTATGCCGTGTTACCCTATGCCGTGTTACCCTATGCCGTGTTACCCTATGCCGTGTTACCCTATGCTGCTACCCTATGCCGTGTTACCCTATGCTGCTACCCTATGCCGTGTTACCCTATGCTGCTACCCTATGCCGTGTTACCCTATGCCGTGTTACCCTATGCCGTGTTACCCTATGCCGTGTTACCCTATGCCGTGTTACCCTATGCCGTGTTACCCTTCCCTATGTTACCCACAGTACTTAATAGCTAAGAAGATTAAATATTTAACCCAAAGACCCAGATACTATGGATCAAAAGAGATGATCAGAACAATTCCTCCCATTCCAACTGGGCTTCCGTGGACTAGAAACCCCATACTATTCAACTCCGGAGGGGCGATCAGAGAGGAGGTCACTACTCAGGGATTAGTCACTCAAGCCAAGCAGCTCACCGATGCCCAAGGTGTGACAACGTGAGACTACTGAGCAATGGGAGATATGGAGGAGAGAATGCCTCACAACCGACAAAGAACTCGTGACACTCTCCCTGTCCCTCTAAGCTTTCCAGAGACAGACAGCTCAGCAGCGCAGAAACACAGCCACTGATGCTTTAAAATTTAAAATGTTCTTTTTTGTGATCCTTTCTCAGGCTGCGGACTTGGAACCATTTGTGCTGAAGTGAAACGAGAAACGATCAAGGGAGAAGGTGAAGAAGACAGAGGAGAGGGAGAAAGCGGAGAGAGAAAGACAGTGGCGAGAACAGGAGAGAAAAGAGCATGAAGGAGGGAAAGAGATGAAAGAGCACCTCCCCAGTCACATGACTTTGGAACTATGTAGAAAACGGGTGTCATTTGGGACATAGACTAACTGTGGAACAGCATAGCCATAGGTACTGTAGATGGTCCACTATTGTTTGGGGTTGGACATTTTTAATTAGCAGAATCAAATGTAAAATATAAAATGTTAGTTTTATTAAAGACTAGAAAGATTAAGAGTCACAAACCATTTCCTTATTTTGACCTAATTGTTTTGTTTTCCGCTATTGTTGGGGTTTCAAACCTGACATTTTTAATTCTTTGATGTATCTTTCATGAGTAGAAGACGTTATTTATTGAGAGACTTTAAATAGCTCCACTCCACTGGCACTGAGACCAGACTGTCTGAGACAGGAAACACAAAGGATCAAAACTGAAGAAGAGAATATGTTTCTGAACACCTGCATTCATGTGGATGCTTTCAAAGGTTCTCCCACATCACCCCACACCTCCGCACCCTCCAATTGAAGTTTGCCTCCACTACCAGACCATGGAGCTAGCCTACAGGGCAACTGGGGGGGACGGCCCCTCCCTACCTTCAGGCTATGATCAAACCCTACATCCTCACTAGAGCTCTAGTCAAAAGCTTTTCTCTGTCCTGGCACCTCAATGGTGGAATCGGCAACCTAGTGAAACTAGGAGAGCAGACTCCCTGCCCATTTTTGAAAATGTCTGAAACCTTAGACACCTTTTTAAAGAATCTGTAAAACCCTTATGGATAATCCATAAATAATTACGAATAATAATGAGTGAGAATGCTACAAAAGCCACAAAGATCCTAGTCTTGACTGGTACTAAAGTATTTATGCCATTGCCTTTTACTTTCAGTCTTATACTTGTATGATTTATTCAGGATTATCTGTGCTGATTTGCCACATACTAGGGCAGGCAATTATGTGAAACACAAACTGCATCCAATAAGTTTATGTAGTAACAAGTTTGATGTAGTCATTCCGTGCAAGGATTATGTGAGAAAATACTGAACTATTGTTAATTATCTTGTTATTATGTTATATTATATTTATATTGTTTAATATATAATACATACTGTATATTTGACCAAATACTTTCGGTTCCCTAAAAAGGGGGAATACTGCATGTACAGTGCTTGAAAAGTCCCAACAACAACATAACGTGTCAGTGTCCAAATACTTCTGGACCTCAGCGTGTTTAAGTGTGGCTCTCACCTTGGGGTTGTCTCAGTTCGTGGAACACCACCACATCCAACGGGTTGTTGAGGTGTTCTGCTAGCTTAGCCACGTTGTGTCCAGTTAGCCGGTTAGCGCTGTAGATAGCCGCAGCCTCCAGATCTGTCCAGTACACAAGGTCCTTAGAGAGGGGAGAGAGACGGGATAGACTGAGTCCCCCAACGTCTCACAGGCACTTCTCCTCTGTTATGTGAGAAGGACAGGACACTGACAGGACTCTAAGAGGCTCAGTCCACGTGGCGGTCCAATGAGCTGTAGAGACACCCATCCGTTGTTAGCATGCACTTTCAGATTCCCTATCTTCATTTCATTATCCTGTTATTGCAGGAATTGTACCCGAACAGTAAGCTTGTATTTAAAGTTTACAGAGGCTCTTGAAGTTTGATTTGCCCCAAACAAAATTTATTAGAATTATAATACGCATAATGATTCACATTTCCTGTTACAGTGGAATTGTTTACCAGCTTTATTGGTTTGAATGAAGAAGCAGCATCAGGAAGAATGTGCCATGGTCAAATCTATGACAGTAGATTCTGAAGCAACTACCGCCGCCTGGTCCTTTACAGCAGGAGACGACAAGAGTCATTGACCTCCATCAGTGCATGTAATGGCTTCTCCCTGTACCAGCGAGGCTATCCAGAAGCCCACAGGGACACACCTGACGTAGACCTCTATTTACAACCTTTCATTACTTTGTCCTTCATATCTCTCTTCAACCTGGGGTCTCGCTCCCTCCTCTCACTCCTCAACCTGCCTGCTCTCCCCCTCTCCTCCTACCCCTCTACCTCCGTCCTGCGCTCCTTTTCTCTCTCATCTAATGCCTCTTCATCATCCTCTCTGGTGATATCATAGCAGCATGAGCGGGGGATGAGGTGATGGTTTCATGGTTGCTATGGCAACCTTGGATCCATCTGCAACCATAAGCAGATATGAAAATAGAAAAAGAGAGAGACACAGTAGATGGAGTTAGAGACAGACAGACAAAGAGAGATACAGTAGATAGAAACCGTCAGACAAACCAGGAGCAAGATAACAATAGATGGAGTTAGAGAGACAGACAGACAAAGAGAAATACAGCAGATAGAAACAGTCAGACAAACCAGGAGCAAGATACAGTAGATGGAGTTAGAGACAGACAGACAGGGAGAGAGATATAGTAGATGAAGACAGACACAGACAGACAGATGCAGTGTGTGTAGTTAGAGACCGACAGGGATAAAGAGATAGAGGGTAATGGAGAGCCAGAGAGATGAGGAGTACATGGGTCTGAGCAACACAGCTTGTGTTCAGGCTAAGCCCCTCGGTCTACATTACTCTGACAGCCAACAGAGGTTTGTTCATGAAGCCCTGTGCTGTAAAAGGTCATCAGATGGTGGATCTCTGTGTGTCACCTGAGGAGCCGTTTATTTCTCTGTCCATCGCTCTCTGTTTTTTTGTATTTCCCTCTCCAACCCTGTTTTTTTCTTTATTCTTCTTTATTTCAGGGACTCGAATCGAGTGACCTTTTTAAGGCATGACAAGAGTGTCAATATTATACAAGAGACGTATCCTCAGGAGGATAAGCCTTCCTTCCTCCAAACTGCCTGCCCCATCCTCTGTTAGTCTTCCGGTTTCAGGGCACAGATATTGTATCACACCCTACAGTATACTGGCACCACTCAGGCCTTGACAATGAGATCAAGGTGAGTCTTTAACATGTGACGGCAGCCATCTCTCCCAGGTCCTTAATGGTGATCTAGGATCAGCCCTTAACACTATCCTGACACTCCGTCACTCAATACTGTTCCCGGACAAGCTCAGTTCTCTCCCACGTGTCACCTCATTGCATCATATTGTTCATTAGGAGGCAGAAGCTGGTGGAAGGGATGATATCCACAGGGCCAGATGGAGTAGAAGCCTGGAGGGTTACACTGACCTACCGAACATAAAGGGCAATAACTGCAAAGCTGGTCAAAGATGAGTTAGTGACATTTTCGATACATTAGGTATGTTCTTTATCGCGTAGACAAATATCAGGTCTCTACTGAGTTGTGTTATGGAGAGAATGGAGTGTCATATTGGCAGTAACTGCAAAAAGTTACACCTAAACCAAGGAAAAAGTTGGAACTGCTATCAATCACCTCAAACACTGATGTTTTCCTTGGTTTTATTAAGGTTTGGGCCTGCAGCTGTTATGGTTTACCTTGGTATTATAGATTGTTTTCAGCTGTACATGAAGTCACATTTCCATTGATATACAGTACCAGTCAAAAGTTTGGACAGACCTACTCATTAAAGGGTATTTCTTTAGTTTTACTATTTTCCACATAATAGTAGAATGACAGTGACATCAAAACATCAAAAACGATTAAATAACATATTACGTTTTATCATCAAAACGATGAAATAACATTACGTTGTATCTGAGGTGTAGTGTTTTAGTTTCTTCGACGTAGCTACCCTGTGCCTTGATAATGGCTTTGCACACTTTCTCTAAAACAGCTTCATGACATAGTCACTTTGAAAGTTTCTTCAAGTGCAGTCACAAAAACCATCAAGTGCTATGATGAAACTGGCTCTCATGAGGACCGCCACAGGAGTGGAAGACCCTGAGTTACCTGTGCAGCGGAGGATAAATTAATTAGAGTTACCAGCCTCAGAAATCGGCAATTAACTGCACCTCAGATTGCAGCCCAAATAAATGCTTCACAGAGTTCAAGTAACAGACACATCTCAACATCAACGTTCAGAAGAAACTTTATGAATTTGGCCTTTTTTGTCGAATTGCTGCAAAGAGAGAATGCCAAGAGTGCAAAGCTGTCATCAAGGCAAAAGGTGTATTTAGATTGGTTTAACACTTTTTTGGTTACTACAAGATTCCACGTGTGTTATTTTACTATAAAGTCTTCACTATAATTCTACAATATGGAAAATAGCAAAAATAAAGAAATGCACTTAAATTAGTAGGTGTTCAAACTTTTGACTGGCACTGTATCTATATCTCATTCGATTGAGAAATAAACCAAATTTTAAAGCCAATTTTCTTAGTTTCACTATGAGCAGTTCTTCCTTGGTATGGCAGTATGGGTTCTCCCAGATAAGCAAGCTGTCTAGATCAGTAGTATACTCACACGTTGTCAACAGCACATTAGAAAGGATATTGCACTCATCCGTCAGTCCCCGATTTTCTCCATCCCACCCCTGTACAACACTGGTCTCTGTCTGTGTCCAAACTCCATCTCTCTCTATCAAATTCCACTGATCTCTGATCCACTCTATTTCACATGACCTCACGTCTCCTCATGCTTCGTGTGACCTCACGTCTCCTCATGCTTCGTGATACCTCACGTCTCCTCATGCTTCGTGTGACCTCACGTCTCCTCATGCTTCGTGATACCTCACGTCTCCTCATGCTTCGTGTGACCTCACGTCTCCTCATGCTTCGTGTGACCTCACGTCTCCTCATGCTTCGTGTGACCTCACGTCACTGGCCAGTGACTCACTTTACTTAGTCTGGCTGTCTCCTCTGCCTTCACAGTGCCACAAAACATAGATGGGTGGAAGAATACTGATTCTTGTTTCAAACACCAGATAGTAGAGGACAGCCCTGTTTGGGGGCTGGCACGCTATAACCCCTCCACCCTCTAAGGCCCTGAGGTCATGTGGACCATGGCCTGGTTCCGGGGCCTGCTGGAAACGACCTGGCTCCCTACTGAAGGACACCACACTGGAGCGGAGTCATCTAGAATGGTCCGTGTGTTAGAACAGCTGCTGCCCCACACAACCTGGGATAGTTGTCTGTCAAACACACACTCATAACTCCTCTGGACATTATGGATTCCCCTCTGAAAGAATGCATTTGGGTCCCTCAGTACCAGATAATCAGATCTACAAGGAGCCCTTACAGCTGCCACCAGTAGCTATTATTATCCATCTCCCTGTGCACTACCTGCTATTATGATCTCTATTGATCCAATACACTACCATGTCATTATAACTCTATTGATGCTATACACTACCATGTCATTATAACTATTATTGATCCTATACAATACTATGTTATTATGATCTCTATTGATCCTATACACTACCATGTCATTATAACTATTATTGATCCTATACAATACTATGTTATTATGATCTCTATTGATCCTATACACTACCATGTCATTATAACTCTATTGATGCTACACACTACCATGTCATTATAACTCTTATTGATCCTATACAATAC
>JACXGI010007995.1:0-35231 GCA_016801175.1 Esox masquinongy
ACATTATCCTTCATTGAATAGCATTCTAACCGTTAGCCATTTGTGTGAGATCCAGGTCTTACAATAGTTGTTGGGAAGTATCGACCAAGATGGTAAAATCTGACAAAGGTACCCGGTCTTGGTTTTGAACCTAAGTGTGATTTGTTGTCTTATGGCGCTTTTCCACCAGAACTGTTTTTTTAGGCTTCCTATTACGTAGGGTTGTAGCCAGCAACGTTTTTGTCTGTCCGGAACCTCAGGCATAATTCGTTTTGACTGTTACGAGAGTCGAATGCGGAACTTGTTGTTCCGGAGCTCTTGTCTCTAACTACTACGCTATTTAACAAGGGTCGGTCGGTCCGTCGCTCTTCAAGGCCGGCTCTGCTTACGCGGTCCGGCAAACAGTGAAAAGTAGAATTGAATTATCGCCCTGCAGTATCAAAGATGATGTAACTGCAATGTTCTGTTAGATTTAAGCGTATACACATACAGTAACAACTCAACACCAACACATTTAAAACAACCTACATAACCCCTCCATCTTGATTTAAAAGGTATAAATAATTGCCTTATTAATTGCCGGCTATAATACCACGCCGACTGACTCAAGTGTAGCCTACTGTAGGCTACACAAGGCAGCGTTTATACCGGTAGTAGCGAGGAAGCACGCGTGAGCAATAACTTTGGTCTTAATACACTGCAGACAGCAAACATAGTTAGAAAGCTTGGTAGGCTGCTTCTGTTTGGCTTGACATTACTACTTTGACCAGTGCAATGTATGCCAGTTTGCCTATAGAAAAACCCAGAAGAGGAAAAAGACGAGTTCCTTCTGTAGGTTACAAAAACAGCGCGTCTTAGTGGGTCTCTCACGGGGATAACGAGTTGATTTCAATGCCAGTGTATAGGTCCAAACTGAGAGGAGTGTTGGGAAAATACGCTCGCTTAAATTATGAGTCTGGTCCTATGCACTGGCACTGAAACTAACCCATTACAATGCAATGACTCCTGGGACATACCGGCAAAGAGGCGCCGTTCTCGTCTCATAAAACCATTCTCTGACACTGGACAGCTAACAGCAGAACAGCTTTGCTGCAGGCTTTGAGTCACTCTTGTCCAATCAGAAGTCTTCCGTACTATCCAAACTTTGGGCCAGTGGAAAAGCAAAAAAGGCGAGCCGAGTCGAGCCGGTACCATGCAGTGGAAAAACACCATTAAAGATTGTGACATGGCATTAATCTCTTACATCCACTTTTCCAGGGGGGTCACATTGACCTGTCTGTAATATTGGGGGGTGTCATGACCCCCCCCCCCCCCCCCCCCCAATTCTACATCCTTGTTTATGTAGCACAGTTCATACACAGAAGCAATTTAATGTGCTTTACAAAGAAAAAGAGAAATATAAAAACACAATAGAATAGAAACAAATACTAGAATAAAAACAATAAAAAACAACAAAACATCATAATAATAATAAAACATTGAATAAGAAAATAGAATAAAAAAATAAATAAATACCTAACTGGTAGATTCTGTAATAGATTCCATGAGGAAGCTATAAAAGCTGTAAGGCTAAACAGTGTGGGTAAGTTTAAGCGCTCAGTCATAGGCGCGTGAAAAGAGAAGTGTTTTTAACCTGGATTTAAAAATGTATACGTTTGGGGTACGTCTAAGATCTTCTGGTAATTTATTCCAGTTGTGTGGCTAATTAGCTGTTAAAACGGCCATTGACAAAAGAGGATTTGTTCAGGATAGACAAAAACCTTGCTGGCTACAACCTTGAGTAGCTACATTAAAGTAAGCCTAAAATGAAACAGTTTACTGTTATATTGCAACTATTTCTGGTGGATTTTCGAATTATGTCACAGGATTTGTTCAGGATAGACAAACACTTCGCTGGCTACACGATTCTCTCGTCTTTTCACTTGACGAAAAAGTCTGTTGTCGTCACCTATATTGATACAGTAGTTATTGTATCAATGTCATTCACGAATGGCTAATAAGCTGTTAAAACGGCCAGTGGCAAAAGCCATAAAGTTCATAGATGCTGTTTCTGGTGGAGGTAACCTTAATAAGAAACATTACACAGTTTAACACAATGCTTAATGGCATCTAGTGATATATTACGTGGTAATAAGCTTTTAAAACGGCCAGTGGCAAAAGTCATTCAGTTCATAGAGACTATTTGTGGTGGAGGTAAACTTAATAAGAAACGTTACTCAGTTTAACACAATAGTTAATGGTGTCTAACAAAATATACAAACTTGGCGTGATGTTAATGAGTGACAAAATTTAAAAAATTTATAATGTCAAGACGCTATACTGACTCCCAGCAAATGAGCAGTTCAGTGGCGTAGTGGTTAATGACAATGCCTTTCATGTGGGTGACCTGGGTTTGATTCTCGAGAGGGCAGCCACGATCAACCCTTTCTATTGCGGGCTGGCTTGCCTGGTTTCTTGTCTACAAATAAATACTCAAAATGACTAGTTTGGGAGTAATGTTGTCAGTAGTTTATAGAATGAAACATTTCATTTTACTCAAACACATACATATGAATAGTTAAAACCAGAGACACTGATAATTTTGCAGTGGTAAAAAAATTCCAGAGCTGTATATTTGAGTATCATCTGCATAGCTATGGTAGTTAATGTTGTTGTTCTGTAGAATTTGGCCGAGAGGTAGCATATAGAGATTGAACAGAAGCGGTCTGAGAACTGATCGCTGGGGAACTTCGCAAGTCATTGCCACCCTATCAGATTCATGATTACCAATGATGACAAAGTAACTCCGGCCATCTAGATAAGATCTGAACCAATTAAGGACTGTCCCAGAGAGTCCAACACGATTTTCCAGCCTGTCTAGAAGTGTTCTATGATCTACAGGGTCAAATGCTGCACTGAGATCTAATAGAACCAGAACTGTTATTTTATCTGAATCAGTATTCAGACGTATATCATTTAAAACTTTTATCAGGGCCGTTTCAGTACTGTGGTGAGGTCGGAAGCCTGACTGAAATTTGTCTAAGAGACCACTTCAGTTCACAAAATTGCGGAGTTGATTGAAGACAACCTTCTCAATCATCTTGGCTATAAAAGGGAGATTTGAAACAGGTCTACAGTTGTTCAATATAGATGCATCCAGTGTTCTCTTTTTTAATAGGGGCTTAATGGCAGCTGTTTTTAGAGACGTTGGGAAAACGCCTGATTGCAGAGAGCCATTAACTGTTAATATATACGTCTCTCGAACCGTATGACAACAGCTCAATAGACTCTGTGTCACGGTACAGAGCACATAAATACCTGGATGAACCAAAATTGTCTACAATTAAACCAAGATAAAACAGAGATTATTGTGTTTGGCAACAAAAACTAAATAATTAGTATTAGTAAAGAGCTGGATTCTCGGGCCCTAATAACCTGGAACCAAGTGCATAATCTTGGTGTTCTGACTCAGACCTCACATTTAACAGTCATATCAAAGCCGTCACCAAAACAGCATTCTATCATCTTAAAAATATAGCCAGAATCAAGGGCTTGGTGTCCCAAAAAGACCAACAGAAGCTCGTCCATGCTTTTATCTCTAGTAGGGTTGACTACTGTAATAGCCTCTTAACTGGACTCCCCAAAAAGACTGTTAGACAGCTGCAGCTCATTCAAAACGTATCAATTTTTATATCCAGGTTAAAAAGACTTCTCTTTTCACGTGCTTATGACTGAGCTTAAACTTAACCGCACTGTTTAGTATTACAGCTTTTATAGCTTCCTATGTTTTTATCCCGTTTTTATTCTATTTCTATTTTCTTGTTCTATGTATTATGATGTTGTTTTGATGTTTTCATTTGAGTATTTGTTTTTATGCTATAGTATGTTTATATTTATTTATTTTCTTTGCAAAGCACATCGAATTGCTTCTGTGTATGAATTGTGCTATATAAATAAACCTGCTTGCTTGCTATCTTATCATACTTGAATGGCCTTGTTTTGGTCTCTGTCTCAAAAATGTGTTTTATTTAATACAGTAAAATAAGTTTTGTATAAAGTAATTCACAAGTTCTACTCATTAAACATGATCTAAAAAAATTTACACATCAATGTCATCCAAAGACATTGATGTTTCTTGTAGGCTACCTTTTGTGATGAAGAAACATTATTTAACTGTGATATATATATATTTTTAAAAAGCTCTAGCTGATGCCATACTCAGTTTCTGCAAGAGATGGTGCCTAATCTTTGTGTGATGCGAAAATGTAAGCATACTCTCAACTTGAAGCAATGTGCTTCTGGTAAAAAAAAAGGTTTGTTTGATGGTAGCCTAGCAGCACAGCCGCCTGATCCCGCATGTTTACATTTAAATGCTACAGGGATACCAGTCTGGTCAGGCTGGGATTCAAATCAAACCATTTGGGCATGGAGTGTTTCCAGTTGGTGTTGAGAAAAGTTTAACTTGAATGTGATTGTATTGACCTTCAACTAACAACTAATCAAGCCAATAATGCACATGACAGTAGTAGCAAAGTGCCATAATTTAAACAAAAAACAGTACCGTACAGTTGTGCTCATAAGTTTGCATACCCCGGCAGGAATCAACATTTTTGGAAAGGAAAGAAAAAGGTGCAGTGGTCTCTTAATATTTTCCGGTGCTGTAGTTGTTTGGCTCCTTTTGAAATCATAATGATAACAGAAATCACCCAAATGGCCCTGATCAAAAGTTTACATACCCTTGAATGTTTGGCCTTGTTACAGACACACAAGGTGACACATACAGGTGAAAATGGCAATTAAAGGTGAATTTCCCAGACCTGTGGCATTTTAAATTGCAATTAGTGTCTGTGAATAAATAGTCAATGTGTTTGTTAGCTCTCACATGGATGCACTGAGCAGGCTAGATACTGAGCCATGTGGAGCAGAAAAGAACTATCAAAAGACCTGTGTAACAAGGTAATGGAACTTTATAAAGATGGAAAAGGATATAAAAAGATATCCAAAGCCTTGCAAATGCCAGTCAGTTCTCTTCAATCACTAATTAAGAAGTGGAAAATGTAGGGATCTCTTGATACCAAGCCAAGGTCAGGTAGACCAAGAAAGATTTCAGCCAAAACTGCCAGAAGAATTGATTGGGATGCAAAAAAAAACCCACAGGTAACCTCAGGAGAAATACTGGCTGCTCTGGAAAAAGACGGTGCGGTTGTTTCAAGGATCACAATATGACGATACTTAAACAATAATGAGCTGCATGGTCGAGTTGCCGGAAAGAAGCCCGGGAACAATATGCCCAACAACACTTTGACATGCCTCACAGCTTCTGGCGCACTGTAATTTGGAGTGATGAGAACAAAATAGAGCTTTATGGTCACAACTATAAGCGCTATGTTTGGAGAGGGGTCAACAAGGCCTATAGTGAACAGAATACCATCCCCACTGTGAAGCATGGTGGTGGCTCACTGATGTTTTGGGGGGTTGTGAGCTCTAAAGGCACGGGGAATCTTATGAAAATTGATGGCAAGATGAATGCAGCATGTTATCAGAAAATACTGGCAGACAATTTGCATTCTTCTGCACGAAAGCTACGCATGGGACGCTCTTGGACATTCCAGAACAACAATTACCCTAATCACAAGGCCAAGTTGACCCTCCAGTGGTTACAGCAGAAAAAGGTGAAGGTTCTGGAGTGGCCATCACAGCCTCCTGACCTTTACATCATTGAGCCACTCTGGGGAGATCTCAAATGTGCAGTTCATGCAAGATGACCAAAGACTTTGCATGACCTGGAGGCATTTTGCCAAGGCGAATGGGCAGCTATACCACCTGCTAGAATTTGGGGCCTCAAAGACAAATATTACAAAAGACTGCATGCTGTCATTGATGCTAAAGGGGTCAATACACAGTATTAAGAACTAAGGGTATGCAGACTTTTGAAGAGGGGTCAGTTAATTTTTTTCTTTGTTGCCATGTTTTGTTTTATGATAGTGCCATTCTGTCATGACCTACAGTTGAATGTGAATCCCATAAGAAATAAAAGACACGTGTTTTGCCTGCTCACTCATGTTTTCTTTACAAATGGTACATATATTACCAATTCTCCAACGATATGCAAACTTTTGAGCACAACTGTACATCGAGAAACATCAATAGAACAAGCAGATTAGTAAGTATAGCTGATAAACATTTCTGAATACAATTATTTACGTCTTTGGCACAAATAGTTGTGCATCAAAGGAACCTTAGCATGTAACAATAAAATATAATACATTGTTGCAAATGACAACAATGTTAACAAAAGACTAATAGGATTAGGTTTAACATTTTATGCAATAACTAATATCGGAATTAGGTTTAACGTTCCTGAAAAATCTATTCATCATCACCTAGACCACACCCATAATTCATTAAAGTGTGGTGATTGGCCCGGTTAAACGGTAGACAGTCCTGAACTAAAGCCTACTCTGTCGGACCAGACTGATATCCGTGTAGCTTTTAAATGCAAGCTTGCGTGATCAGCGACAATTTTCATTAAAAAAAAAATGTTTTGTCTATATAAACATGGTGTATAAGTTAAACAGTTTCAATTCATGAATTGGACGAAGCTAAGAACGTAAATTACAGCCAGGGACAGAGCTGAATAATGGATGGTTGGAAAAAAATACTGTGCATTCTGGAATAACTTTTGGTAAGGAGGAAACATTTTCCACACTGGTAGTGTTTCCAGATGGGCTATTTTTAATGGGCTTAGGCAGATCAATTTTGGTGGTCAACGGGGGATTTTGCAGTTTACAGTAAATAAATCTGGCAACAGATCATGTATCCATGACCAAACCGGTCCTGACATCGTGGAAATGAGTAACGTTGGAAAAACAAGTAGATCCTAGTTTTCTTTTACACCCAATTATAGAAAAGTTTCATGTGCAATTTTAACATCAAGTCAATCACTTGACCTGAATTCTATTAAAAATCAATGTACATTTATATATAATGTTGTGTCTTGGTTTGTCTCTCTCTCTCTGTGCATGTGTGAGATAGTATTCACAATTTACTTACCTGTTAAAAACTGTTATACATGTATCAAATTGTATGTGTGTGTGTGTGTGTGTGTGTGTGTGTGAGTGAGTGTGTATGTGTGTGTGTGTGAATGTGTATCTATGGTTGTTTGTATGCTTGTAGCTGTGTATGCATGCGTACATATAAAGTGTGACATACACCGATCAGCCATAACATTATGACCACCTGCCTAATATTATGTAGATCCCCCTTTTGCCACCAAAACAGCCCTGATAACCCGTCGAGGCATGGACTCCACTGGACCTCTGAAGGTGTACAGTAGTATCTGGCACCAAGATGTTAGCTGCAGATCCTGTAAGTTACGAGGTCCTGTAAGTTACGAGGTAGGGCCTCCATGGATCGGACTTGTTTATCCAGCACATCCCACAGATGCTCGATTGGATTGAGATCTGGGGAATTTGGAGGCCAAGTCAACACTTTGAACTCATTGTTGCGGTCCTCAAATCATTCCTGAACCATTTTTGCTTTGTGGCAGGGCAAATTATCCTGTTGAAAGAGGCCAATGCCATCAGGAAATACCATTGCCATGAAAGGGTGCACATAGTCTGCAACAATGCTTAGGTAAGTAATACGTGTCAAAGTAACATCCACATGAATGGCAGGACCCAAGGTTTCCCAGCAGAACATTGCCCAAAGCATCACACTGCCTCCGCCGGCTTGCCTTCTTCCCATAGTGCATCCTGGTGCCATGTGTTCTCCAGGTAAGCGACGCACATGCACCTGGCCATCCACGTGATGTAAAAGGAAATGTGATTCATCAGACCAGGCCACCTTCTTCCATTACTCTGTGGTCCAGTTCTGATGCTCACGTGCCCATTGTAGGCGCTTTCGGCAGTGGACAGGGGACAGCATGGGCAACCTGACTGGTCTGTGGCTACACAGCCCCATACACAACAAACTGTGATGCACTCTGTGTTCTGACAACTTTCTATGTGTACCAGCATTAACTTTTTCAGCAATCTGAGCTACAGTTGCTCGTCTGTTGGATCGGACCACATGGGCCAGCCTTTGCTCCCCATGTGCATCAATGAGCCTTGGCCACCCATGACCCTGTCGGCGGTTCACCGCTTTTCCTTCCTTGGACCACTTTGATAGGTACTGACCACTGCAGACCGGGAACACCCCACAAGGGCTACAGTTTTAGAGATGCTCTGACCCAGTCGTCTAGCCATCACCATTTAGCCCTTGTCAAATTCACTGAGATCCTTACACTTGCCCATTTTTCCTGCTTCTAACACATCAACTTTGAGGACAGAATGTTCACTTGCTGCTTAATATATCCCACCCACTGACAGGTGCCATGATAATGAGATTATAAGTGTTATTCACTTCACCTGTCAGTGGTCATAATGTTATGGCTGATCGGTGTAGGTGTGCTGTGTGTGTGATTTTATTTACTCACATGTTAACAAATCCTGTCTGTTCTTGGTCTCAGCAGGATGTTCAATCTGAACTTCAGTCACTACGGCAACAGAGACACATATATCATCATTCATGTCCACAGTAATCTACATACTGGTAACTAGAGAAGAGATGGAATATAAGTAGATACTAGAAATTTTTTGTTCAATTTGTTACCAGAGAAATTACACAATTCTCAATACTCATTTTGGTTCCACGGCAAAAAAGTTGAATATATAAATACTGTACTTCTTTAAAATTACCAATAGCTATTAAAGCATAATTTATTTCTTATTAAGGAACATTCAAAAACTTATTTAAGAATCAACAATTACATGATACTTTTGACTTCATTGCTACAGTTTGTAGTGGTTAAGTCGTCTACTTGATAAATAGATGGTAAGGCTGGCCAGCACCACCCACTGGACAGTGGATTTATCTACAGCTTGAGTGTATTGTTTTGGACAGAAATAACATGTCTGCTCAGACACAACAAAATGGCTCTAAACTCATAGATTTATCTAAAGCTTGAGTGTATTATTTTGGAACCACTTAAGTTGTACTTTAGTACACTGAACAATTTAAATATAATAAGTATACTTAAGTTCAGTGTGTCAAAGTGAGCCCACTTACAGTTAAATCAAGAAGTATTTGCACCCTTCATGAAATTGAAGGGAATGCAAAAAATAAACACAAACAATGAGTCATATTTTGGGCTCAAATATGTGGGAGCCAGAAAAATTATTTTGTTGAAATAAAAGAATCAAATACAAAACAATTCAATGAATAGTATATTTTGCTGAAAAACATGGTTTCAAAAGTATTGGTACCCATACAATCAATGTTTCAGGTTTTCAATTGGAAGTCAGGAGAATTAAATGGCCATTGCAAAACACTACTTTTGTGGTCCTGAAATAAATTCTGTTTTGAGTGTTTGGGGTAATTGTCTTGTTGAAAGGTACATCCATGGCCAAGTCTCAATTTCCTGGCAGAGGCCACCAAGTTTTGGGCTAAAATATCCTGCTACTTCATTATGCTAATTCATTATGCTATCAATCTGAACAAGAGCCCAGCCCCACAGCAAACATATTTTACTGTGGGCATCAGGTGCTTTTCTTTGTATGAAGTCCCCTTACGTCACCAAACATGAAGAATGTGTACATGTCCAAAACATTTTTGCCTAATCTGACCACAACACACAATTCCAGTCGTAGTTCCAATAACGCTTGGCAAAGTTCAGTCGATGCAATTTGTGGCTTGTACTGAGTAAGAGCTTCTTTCGTTCACACCTTCCAAAGAGCTCATTGACATGAAGGTGAAGTCTATCAGCTTATTTTGAGACTTGATTTCACAACCTCAACATTTCACTAGAATTTCCAGTTCTGATGCTCGGATACTTCTTTGCCCCTAACATCCCCCTCACGGCGCATTAGAGAAATATGCACATGCATCCTTTTCTTGGCAAATCTGTAACTTTACAGATTTCTGAAACTTTTGATTATTTAATACACTTTGGTTTTATTTTTAACATTCTTTAAAGGTGCAAATACATTTGAAACATGTTCTGCAGAAAAAAATATCATACTACTTAACAATACGTTTTGAGTTTTAGAAATTGTGTTGAATAAAAGTATACATCTCCCCCTTGAACCCAAAATATGACTATATTTTTAATTTGAGTGAGATTTAATTTATATCATTCCATTTTGCTCAATTTAATGAAAGGTGTCAATACTTCTTGAGTCTAATGTATTTCATACTTTAATCAACTTATAATACATGATTGGAAACTGTATTTTAGTATACTTACAATATAGTGTAAAAGTATTTCAAATATATATGTGAGACCTTAAAGGATTACCTTACATATCTCTTGTATGTTTTGATGACACTATAAATCAAAACATACATTACTGTTCTGTCTAAATGTTTCTCTCCTATACAAGTCAGATATTACAAGATTTGCTGCCATATATTACCTACAACTTTAGGTAGAGCATTATATGTTATTCTGTGATAAAAGTATTGTTGATGTCTTAAAATGAATTTCACCAACCTTTCTTAGAAATCTTGTCCATTTCCTTCTTGCATACATCTTGTAGCTCATCTTTCAGTTCCAAGACTGATTTCTGCACATGCTCAAAGGAGATGTATGGATATACAGTGATGCTGGGTAAGACCTCAGAACCAGGAGAGACAGAGAGACTGGAAACTCTACAGAGAGAGAAACCCGTAGGAGGTTTTGAGAAAGACAGTGATTTAAGTTCAAGCCCATTTCACTGGTAAAGAAGTCAAGAGGTAACCATTACAGAGTATTGGGAAGTAAGTTAGTGATGTTACCTGAAGGAAATGGATGTGATCCTCTGTGTGTGAGAGCTGCTTCAACTCAACATTTCTCCTCCTCAGCTTAGAGACCTCCTTCTCCAGTTGCTCCAATATTACTTCAGCCCGACTCACTTCAGCCTTCTCTTGAGCTCAATGTAGCAGATCAGCTCAGTAAAGATCCTCTCACTGTCCTCCACTGCTGTCTGTGCAGAGTGCTGTTAGGGCACAGAGAAGGGGGTCCAATTTTACAAGGTCATTCACTCAGCTCTCACCTGGAGCACGCACAGCTTGTAAATGTAAATCTATATGTATACATAGCAGCCCATAGCAACACCTTCAGAGAGTCCACAGCACGTCTCAGCTCCTCAATCTCCTTCTCTCTCTCCTGGATTCTCTCCTGGGATTTCTGATTTTTCTCCCCCAACTGTTTCTGCAGAGAAATAAACAACCATACCTCTCAGGAATTACATTTGTATGAAACTATTTTGTATGAACATAAATCGGTGCAATTATGTTCGCTATCTACATATCCCAGTGCTACTGGTCCATAATGACTTGCAATTATGTTGCTCCTTAACGTTTCGCTATTGTATTTGGCCTTAACATAATTAATGATTAAAAATGAAAACTCTGGAGAACACGCTGGGAGACTACAGGGAGTGTCTGGAATGTTTTGGAAAGATCGGGGGTGCTTAGCTCCATCGTGGTGCACCTACCTGGGATAAAGATGAACCGGTGGTCTATAAAAAGGGGACACAGGTGGCAGAAGGGGGGGGAGGAGTGGTCAAGAGATTAACCCATGCTGTTTTGGTGATTCTGACTCTATCAAAAAAACGCAATGAATTAACAGTCTCAGTCAGCCAAAGCGAGGTCTCACAAAGGCAAGCTGCACCAGACACTAGTAGTCTTTTTGTCATTATTGTTTCTATTATCGGATTTGATTGTTTTTGTTGCTGTTAATAAACGTCTTCGGACACCTCAATTACCCTTTGTGTCTATGTTCTGTGCCCGTCCCACATTACAATATAGAAAGACTAATGCAGGACAAGCAATGTTTTGATGGCTAAATCAAACAGTATTTAGTGCGTTGTCTAGGCTACTCTATAATTCTAACACCATCATGATATATAAGGTATAAAAACCATAGGCCGGTGTGGTATCAATGAAACATTTGCAAAGTCAATAAATTAAACCATAAGTCTACTACCATTGATTTAGGACGATGGGCAGTTAATGCAGACAGAGTGAAGAAATAAATGTGTGTTAAAATATAATTTCAGCAACAGCATACCTCACAAAAAGCAATGCAAAATGCAACCAATAAGCAATTGCAACACATTACGAAATGTACAAACACAGCCATTACTTCCCATTGTAAGCAAATGATTAGCTTACTTTTACCACACAACCAGAGATCTAAAGTTTAAATTACATGCCCACGTTCTATACACAATTATATGTATACCACTTGGAACTCCGTTCTCAACCACAGTACCCTCATAGATGGAATCAGATTATATTTTCTCCCTTGGGATTGCAGTGTTCATCGATCCTGAATAAGCAGAACTGCCTGTAAACACTGTTCATCCCAAACAGCACGTCTGAGTATGTGAAGAGTGAGTTAAATGTGGATAGCAGAATGCAAAAATCAATGGTTGTCAGTTGCATAATATATCAGTCTGCAATGTAAACGGTGTATTCAAAAAACAAAAAAAAAGTGTGTGCATGGCAATGAATGAACAGAGCCTGGGGGATTGTTTCTTTCACTTTAGCTTGTACTATGTTTACAACAAATAGCCATGACTGCAGCTGCATCAGAACACTGTGCCACAACTTTGGGTGCATCCACACTCCTCCAAAAACCTGTCAGCACAGACTGCAACCTCTTCTGCCCAACTATCCTCATTGACATCATCCTTTTTGAAAAATCATTCCTTCACACCACTACTGGTAGTGTAATGTAACTCGTATTACTTCTGAGCAACCTTGCTGAAGTCTGAGGGCAACGAAGGCTATCCCGTCTGGTCCGTACCGACAGAACACAGAAATGTCATAGTGTCCATGATGGCCCCAGTCCACCGTCGAAAGCACCTACAATGTGCATGCAAGTGTCAGAACTGGACCTTGGAGCAGTGGAAGAAGGTTGCCTGGTCAAATGAGTCCCGTTTTCTTTTACATCACGTGGACGGCTGTGCACGTATGTGCCATTTACTTGGGGAACTGATGGCACCAGGATGCACTATGGGAAGACGACAATCCAGTGGAGTGAGTTTGATGCTTTGGGCAATTCTGCTGGGAAACCATGGGTCTGTGCATTCATGTGGATGTCAATTTGACAGGTGCAAACCAGGAACACCCCTTCATGGCAATGGAAAGAGTGGCCTCTTTCAGAAGCCTTGCCACACTGCACATTGTTCGGGAATGTTCCCCAGATCTCAATCCGATTGAGCATCAGTGGGATGTGCTGGGCCACAAGTCCGATCCACGGCGGCTCTACCTCGCAACTTACAGGATCTGCTGCTAATGTCTTGGTGCCAGATACCACAGGACACATTGTTGGGTCTTGTACAGTCCATGCCTCGGCAGGTCCGTGCTGTTTTGCCGGCACACAGAGGACCAACAGCATATTAGGCAGGTGGTCATAATGTTTGGTTCTGAAATGTAGGCAATTCCAACAGTAAAGCTTTTTGGTTAACTTACACCCAGCTATCCACGGATAGCATTCATAATTGTTAACTTGAAAATGCCTTTCAAAGCTTTTCTTCTCATTGTTCCAAACAAGGCAGTGCATGTGTTGGCCTCCCACTCTGTAAAACATTTAACTTCTCATTAAAAGTTAACCCTGAATAGGTTTGTGAGATAATAATGTATATTATCTCTTGAATAATTATTTAGCCTATTGTTTATGCAAACCACTAGTTACATGAATGGACGTCCTGCATCAACATTAACAAAATTACAGTACGAACTGGGTGTTCCTGCAAAAAACTTTGACATTAACTTGACTTGTTTTTTCACATCATGGAAAGGACTGCCCAAGACACCATTATAATGGCGAATGGCTAATCAGTGGTGCCACTCTATCATTTTGAAGTGAATCTTCTGTGACTCAGGAGTTTGATTACCGCTATGACTCCATATTTCCAATTTGTATTTCTATCATGCACGCTCAATATGCTGAGTATGAGCACCAGTCTCAGGGTCAGCAAAGTTCCTTTTATGGCAGACAGAATAGTGGCTAAATAGTTTCTTCAAGTTTGATAATTAGGCTCATGTTTATGACAGGTTATGTTGTCTTGGTTACTGTCAAGTTGTCATAACAAAGACATTGACAGGTTATGTTGTCTCAGTTAATGTCAAGTTGTCATAACAAAGACATTGACAGGATATTTTGTCTTAGTTAATGTCAAGCTATCATAACAAAGACATCACAAACAATGTCAACCTTGCATAAAAAATGACATAATTGACCAAATGACACTTAATGACAACATTCATAAACATTCATAATGATTCTTTCATGTGTCATGTCATGGTTATGACAGTATCATGTCAATGTCATGTCACTCTTATGTACACCCCACCATAAAAGGCCACCGTACCGTACAGGATGGATCCATGTACCGTTACAGCCCTAGTACAAACTATGACTATGTCAACTATCCTAATTTGCATAATTAGTGTAAATTAATCACTAACATTAACACTAACAGTATCTCTTAAACCATTTCACATGTTTAGGCTCTCATCTAATAACTCAAACTTTTTTGTAAATACACTTGCAAGCCCAAAGGATTCAAAGGATTGGCAATGAAATGATTGGTTTTCAACACATTTACTTCTGTAAAAGTTATTTCTTGTTTACCCACTGTACTTTGATCTTTCTAGGTGTTGCCTGTACGTTTTTGGTCAGGTGTTCTCAAACCTCTCCTCAGGGACCACTGGACAGGCAACCATTTCATATTTTTGAACTGTTCCAGTGCTAGCACACCTTATTTAATTTGTGAACTAATTATCACTCTCTTGATTAGGTGAATCAAATGAAGTAGTTCAGGATTACAACAACAATTTTAAACTTCTGCCAGTACCTGAGAACAGCTTTGACGGCTGAAGTTTTAGGGTTATCCAGTTATATAATCTTAGAATAAAACACTTGTTGATAGCTACTATGAGGCATATAATATTAACATCACGTAAGAAAATATATTAACAAAAAAAACAAATGACTGTGCTACATCTGGCTTGGGCGTTCCCATCTTACCTGTTTCTCAGTCCTTTCTGCTTCAGCTGAGACTGTATCATGGCCTTTATGTTCATCCAACATACAAAGATAACAGATACACTGCTGATCAGTACGACAGTAAATCTCCATTAATTTATCATGATGTGAGCAGATCTTCTTCTGTAGTTGTGTGGAGGCTTGGACCAACTTGTGCTTTTTTAATGGAGCTACATCATAGTGAGTCTGTAGGTGAATCTCACAGTAAGAGGCCAGACACACCAGACAGGACTTGACAGCTTTGAGTTTTTTCCCAGTGCAGATATCACACTCCACATCTCCAAGTCCAGTAGAATATGGATCAGAAGGAGCAGCTTGGAGTCTTGTCTTCTTCAGATTTTCCATCAATTCAGCCAGAATGGTGTTCCTGTTTAGAACAGGTCTTGATTTGAAGGTCTGTCTGCATTGAGGGCAGCTGTAGATACCCTTGTCATATTCCTGATCCAAGCAGCCCTTAATACAGCCCATACAGTAGCTGTGTCCACAGGGAATAGTCACTGGATCGTTTAGTAGTTCCAGGCAGATTGAACAACTGATCGAGTCCATGGCCATTTTTCACACTAAAGCAGCAACAAAACCTATGTTATTCTTTCTTCAAAACAAACAAAAAATGTTTTTCCTATAGAAAATCGAAATGGTCACTCCCTGTTTCGTCCTGTTTACCTAGATTGACGAAACGTTTCACATGCAAACACCATATTTGGCGAACCGAATGCACGCCAGAGGTAAGTTTCGTTTTCCGTCATGTGCTCTGGGTCTACCTAAAAACACGGCATTTTACACGAGGGCGGAGCCTTACGCCGACGTTCCATGCGCGTCCTCGGCCGCGGCAGCAAAAAGGGAACACGGTAAACATGACCATTTTACAAATACATGAGACTGCCCGCTCTCAATTAGCATATTACCTACTGGTGGATAGAAACCACGCTTTCCAAAACACCGAGACAATTGTATGGGTTTAGATTTGTCTCAATATTATTTGTGTAAACAGATAGACAGTTTGTGCGTAAATGTGTAATCTGTATGAAGACTGACAATCCGTGTGAACATTGACAATCTGTGTGTACATTTAAAATCTGTATGAGCAGATTGACGATCCGTATGTAGATTTGCGATCTGTGAACACACAAAATACACATTAAAATCCCAAAAATCGAGACTTTGGGACAAGAAGGTTCTATCTGCGCAAAGCATAGTTCTGAGATATTGAGCATCCCAGATCTCAGATTTTTTTTTAATGGATAATTCTTACATAACCCATTAAGATTATCACTTTAAAGATACTTTAAAAGTGCAGAGTATCAAAATCCTGAGACATTAGTAAATCAGTTTTATTAGGGGGGTGCAATCGCAGATAGAACCTTATGGTTCTGAAATGTCTCAATCTAGATTGAGCAATAAGGTTCTATTTGACACTACTGAATCAGACATTTTTATTCGCATACATAAATGATAGAATAACACTGTTTTACCAAAATGGAGTCACAACACATCATGAAATACATTACAGAAATGTAATTTGATAGTAAAATGCTGTATATATCTCAATATATAATAAAAGAGAAAAACAGGATTATGATTTTGTGTTTATTTGTATTGCCAAACAGACTTAAGTTCTCATCTTGAACACAACTTATGATTCCATACTAGATTATTATCCAACATTTAATTTGATATATCTTATTAACTGTTGTTTTAAAGCATGTTTAATCATTTTATTGCTTAATATTAACATCATAACGATAATTTAAATACTTAAAAAAGATTTATATTAAAACACTTCTTCATAACACAACACATTTAAATACTATAAATATTTTATAAACAACAAAAATAATTCCATATTTGAGCATCTTTGAGTTTTGTTTTCTAATTCATTTTTTGCACATCACTCTATAGTACTCCTTGTCTACAGCAGGCATGTATTTCAACATGGACTTTATATCATTCTGTTTGGCCTCTGTTAAAGTGTAGCTCTTAGAGCCCACCTTTGGTTTGGGTAGGTGGATGGAGGTTGGGACTGGTTGTTTTGTGCTTTTGGACCCCTGATATCGACTGGAACAGGGGGCTGCCCATGAGTGGTGGAGTAATGCAGGCTGAATGGGCATTGGGTGAGGAAAAGTTGGGCCACTTGAGCAAACGGGATCTGTTTGTATCGAAAGTTTTTCGAGCAAGATTGGAAATCTTTAAAGTCTGTCTTTCTCATTTGAATGACAGTGTATGGGTGCTTTCGGTTTGCTTTGAGAAGGATGCGGATGAAAGATATAGGGGGAAAGAACTCAGCAGTGGCCATTGCTTTTTCAATGTTGCTGTGCATATTGTCCACTTCTTGGACAGCTGAATGACCTGGAGTTGAGAATTTCATGGTAACCTTTTTCATGTTTGTGTTTTTGGTCAGAAAGTCTGCCACAGCAAAGGACATAATTGAGTTGCGGTTTTGTGGCACACAACTGTCACTCCATGTAACAATTTATTTTGCTTCTGGGTGGTCTTTCACCACCCTCTCCAAGATCTTTCCCAGGGCACTTGCAATGTCATTTCCACCTCTTCCTGACAGGGTCTCTGTCCACACAGCACAGTACCCTTTTCTGGTAACTGAGCAGTGAGCTGTAAGGTTGTATATATTCAGCTTTCTTTTGTAGAAGAATGAACTGATTTCTGCACGTGGACATGAATTAACATTCTCCAAATCAAAAGAAAGAGTAATCTGTTCTTTGTCATCTCTGTCTCTTTTGCGCTCTTCACACATTGCAGTTTTTTCAAGCATATGCTTCTGGTGAGCTTTCTCATGCTCCTGACTTACTAAGCCTTGTTTGGCAGCTGCTCCATAGGCCTCACATGTGTCACAACTGTCTGACTTAGGGACATGGAAACTAAGATTGAACTTTGTATTAAATATGTACCTATAGAATGATGCTTTAACAGGTGTATCCCCATCCTCAATACATTGAGCTGTGTATAGGTCATACATCTTAGCCACATTTAGTGTTGAGTCAAGGTAATCTCTTTCAGTTTTAGCACGGCAGTAATGGGATTCCACTACAGGGAAGGAATTAATGTGGGCCTGAACTTTCTTTGTCTTGACTTCTTCCATCTTATTTTTGGCATGTTTCCCCCTTCCATCAGATTGTGGCATGCTGGATACCTGCTGTTTTTTCATGTGTACATTATACACAGGCTTTTGGTTGATAGCAAGTGTGCCTAAGTAGAATGGCTTGCAAACTCAAACTCTTTGACCCTGAACATTGAAGAAGTATTTGAATGTGTTAGCTCGCCGAGAGTCAGTGCCTCTTTCTTTAGTGTGGCACTCTGTTGTCATAGCTATGTAGTCATATTTTCTATCCTGATTAAGTTGATAGTAGTTTTCAAAACATATCGCTCGTTCATCATTTGTTACATTCTTCATGCAGTTGAATTTGCAAGAGGTGGCACAGTTTTTTTATGTTTTAACATTTAGCTGGCACAGATTTACCTGTAGAATTTATGTGTTTTTTACCCTCCTGGTACAGTTTCCTACGTTTAATTTTCTTCCATGAGGATGGATTGGATGTCCTCTTTCGATATCCCCCATCCACCTGCTCTTCATATAATGGACACTGCTCTTCAAGTAGTGGACCATAATCTTAATTAATTAGCATCACATTAGCCTTAATCTTAATATTAAGGCTGGACTAGCGCTAATGCTAACTAGCGCCAATGCCAAATTTTTGACAGTATTACTTAGCTAGCTAGGGGCTTACCATATTGATGACGCCAATTTTTCTACCAAGATAGCAGCAGATTGCTGAAGGGTTAGGAATGGAGCTAGATTGTTTAGCTACTTACACCACATCTTCGTTGCTATCAGACGGCTGAAACTCTTTTTACTCTAATTACTGTCATCATTGAACAAAGATGGGAGAACTTCATCTACTTTTAAATTTCTGTCAGTGTTTCTTTTAGGCTTGCATGCCATTATTGCTGCCTAAACTAGCCTAACCTGTGTTCTAATTGGTGCATTTGTATTTTTTGCAGGCTTGTGATTGGTTTGCAGATAGAACTTTATAGCGCCAAATTGAAATGGGTTTATGCAGATAGAACTTTCACGTTTTAAAATTCTTTTGATTAAAATGTACTTTTTTCAAAAATCGAACTTAACAAAAATATGAAGAACCAACTAAAGATTAATTATATATGACTTACTCATGTTTGACAAAAATGTCAGATAAAACCTTCTAGTCCCAAGGTCTCGACAAAACAAAGATTTACAAATACATGAAAAACTTTTGTGGATCTCAATGATGCACGTACACATTTTCATTATACGCGCAAGGATTGCCTTTTACACCCAAATAGTTTTGAGACAAACTTTCCGCCAGTATTAGGGAAATCAACTCGTATCACTCGGGTATTTTCGGATAGTAGATGACCTCATTTCCTTCCTTTCGGAGTAGGACCATGCAGTCTAAAAAGGAACCGTTTGAAATTCAGACTTATATCATTAACGATTAGAGATGGGCAAAGATACATCAAAATGTATTTTAGGATACTAAATACCTTAATTTTAAGTGTATCAAAATAAATGACAAAATACCGCAGCCACACCATGTATAAAAATAAAATGCTGTATATTTGTATTTTAAAAATACCAAAATACTTTTACAAGGGAGCATGGAATCTCTTCACAAACCTTCCATCTATCGGCCTATTTGATCTATCCCTTCACCAGTACACTGACTCAGTTGATAAAGTAGAAAATATTTGATAGCAACGGCTTTTCTCTGCTTAAGGAGTCATGCAATAAATCTGACATATGCAAACAGTTAACAGATCAAATATTCAAATATCCCTGTGATCACCCAGATGAAGGTTAGTTTTAAAGTAACCAACAGTTTAATGTTTAACAAACAGTTTGCTAATGACTCATAACTGTATCCTAATAAAGTTACTTGGTGTTTGGTAAGGAAGGGCGTACTTTTCATCAGCAACACTGACTCAATGACAAACAAGTCATTCAGAAGAAGAAAACTGATGACACCTTTATTCATAGCAACTAGTTTCTAAGTAATTAATAATTTGATTGTTAATCATAAATATAATAATAAATTATGTGTCAGGCAGTCATTCATGCAATGGTATGCAAATTCATGATCCCACTAAACAGCTATTTCAATTAGGGTACAATCATTTACCAGTCAATTATTTATGAATCAATGGACACCTATTTGGAAGTTGAAAACAAACATTATAGCACTTTGTCAACAATTATTAAATGATCAATATGTTTTGATTTTAAATGTAGCCAGAAACGTAATCATGAAAGTGGCAACAGAACTTGTCAAGGAGTATTAACCCAACTCCAACCACTGAATCTATTGAGAGCCTCAGAATATAAGTAAAGGGGACACATACGCATTAATAGTGTAGTAAGAACATTTACTTAAACTCCAATAGAGAATACTACAATAGAGAATACTACAGACCAGGTATTCCAAAACTGTTCAAAAGTTCTACAAAAAACAGTCAAACTTATGTGTGAGTGTGGGTGAGAGAGTAAGTGTGTGATTGAGTGAGTGTGTGGGTGTGTGAGAGAGAGGGAGTACAACATTAGAATGTAATGTTGTACAACACTGAAACCAACAAAAACTTAACATAGGCTGAAAGTAGCAAGCTAACGTTAACTGTGAGGACTGCTACTTGGGTCAAATAGTTAGCTAGAACATTACATAAATATGTAAGCAATATAGTCTAGGCAACTAAAACAAACACCAAAACTTAACATGAACTGTTAAAAATGTTAGCAATTTATGCTCACAATTGATGGAAAGCTGCCAACCTACAGTGAGGGAAAAAAATTATTTAATCCCCTGCTGATTTTGTACGTTTGCCCACTGGCAAAGAAATGATCAGTCTATAATTTGAATGGTAGGTTTATTCGAACAGTGAGAGACAGAATAACAACAACAAAAATACAGAAAAACGCATGTCAAAAATGTTATAAATTGATTGGCATTATAAGAAGTGAAATAAGTATTTCATCCCCGCTCAATCAGACAGATTTCAGGCTCCCATGTGTCTTTTATACAGGTAACAAGCTGAGATTAGGAGCACACTCTTGAAGGGAGTGAAACCTGTCTACAGAAGCAATCAATCAGGTTCCAAACTCTCCACCATGGCCAAGACCAAAGAGCTGTCCAAGGATGTCAGGGACAAGATTGTAGACCTACACAAGGCTGGAATGGGCTGCAAGACCATCGCCAAGCAGCTTGGTGAGAAGGTGACAACAGTTGGTGCGATTATTCGCAAATGGAAGAAACACAAAAGAACTGTCCATCTCCCTCGGTCTGGGGCTCCATGCATGTTCTCACCTTGTGGAGTTGCAATGATCATGAAAACAGTGAGGAATCAGCCCAGAACTACACGGGAGGATCTTGTCAATGATCTCAAGGCAGCTGGGACCATAGTAACCAAGAAAACAATTGGCAACACACTACGTCGTGAAGGACTGAAATCCTGCAGCGCCCGCAAGGTCCCCCTGCTCAAGAAAACATATGTACAGGCCTGTCTGAAGTTTGCCAATGAACATCTGAATGATTCAGAGGTGAACTGGGTGAAAGTGTTGTGGTCAGATGAGACCAAAATGTAGGTCTTTGGCATCAATTCAACTTGCCGTGTTTGGAGGAGGAATGCTGCCTATGACCCCAGGAACACCATCCCCACCCTCAAACATGGAGGTGGAAACATTATGCTTTGGGGGTGTTTTTCTGCTACGGGGACAGGACAACTTCACTGCATCAAAGGGACGATGGACGGGGCCATGTACAGTCAAATCTTGAGTGAGAACCTCCTTTCCTCAGCCAGGGCATTAAAAATGGGTCATAGATGGGTATTCCAGCATGACAATGACCCAAAATACACGGCCAAGGCAACAAAGGAGTGGCTCAAGAAGAATCACCACCCTAGACTGCTAGAGCCACAGGGTTGGCAACACTGAGCAACTTTGACAAGGGCCAAATTGTGATGGCTAGACGACTGGGGCGGAGCATCTCTAAAACTGCAGCCCTTGTGGGGTGTTCCCGGTTTGCAGTGGTCAGCACCTATCAAAAGTGGTCCAAGGAAGGAAAAGCGGTGAATCGGCGACAGGGTCATGGGTGGCCAAGGCTCACTGAAGATCGTGGGGAGCGAAGGCTGGCCTATGTGGTCCAATCCAACAGAGGAGCTACTGTAGCTCAAATTGCTGAAAAATGTAATGCTGGTAGTGGTAGAAAGGTGTCAGAACACACAGTGCATCACAGTTTGTTGAGTATGGGGCTGCGTAGCCGCAGACCAGTCAGAGTGCCCATGCTGAACCCTGTGACCACTGCCGAAACCTCTAAAAATGGGCGTGTGAGCATCAGAACTGGACGATGCAGCAATGGAAGAAGGTGGCCTGGTCTGATGAATCACATTTCCTTTGACATTACGTGGATGGCCGGGTGCATTTGTCGCTTACCTGGAGAACACACGGCACCAGGATGCACTATGGGAAGAAGGCAAGCCGGAGGAGGCAGTCTGCTGCTTTGGGCAATGTTCTGTTGGGAAACCTTGGGTCCTCCCCCTAAAATATTAATTAGCCCCCCCTAAATAATTCAATATATCAGTCAATATTTTCATTGTGATTGCTTTTTTTCGTCAACCTTTCCATCACATCTAAATATCTTACCAATTATATAGAAACTGTATAGAATCATGTTCATTTGGCAGCATGTTCGGTTGAATTTTATGCTTTGAATGTAACTCATTCAACTGAAGCGCCCTCTCTTCTGTAAATAGTAGCTAACGTTTCTAGTGGTCGAAGTAAATCCTCTCATATTCAAAATGTTATAGCACCGGAAAGCAATGGTACGTTTTGCTAATTAATATAACCTTTCAGCTAGCCCACCACCACTTTTTATAGAAATGTATGGCGGTTAAAAAATTGACATCGTAAAAATGTCATGTGTGGAAATTGTTTAGACAAGTTGCAGTTCGTGAAATTCGACTTGTGCAACAGACCAGACGTCATGTAAAAAGTATTTTTTTACAGGAAGCTACAACTTCCTGTAGACACCAGAAGACTAAGATCTGTCATTTGTAGTACAAATAAAAAACAATTATAATGCCATTCAAGAAAATAGTAAGATGGCCAATCATTTGGGACGGCGAAAAGCCAGCATTTGCCAACTAACGTAAACCCTGCAGTGAACAGAAAAATCTATTCAATGAACTCCATCAATTTTCTTTTAAATTGACATGCTTTGAACGTGGCAAATCAAAAGTAAACTAAATCTAGATAACATGGTCACAGACCCTGTTTGAAAAACAGTGAAAAGGTAGCATAGAATTATCGCCCTGCATTATAAACGATGCAATGTTCTGTTAGATTTAAGCGTATACAACCAACATTTCAACATCAACACATTTAAAACAACCCACATAACCCCTCCATCTCGATTAAAAGGTATAAATCATTGCTTTATTAATTGCCGGCTATAATACCACGCCGACTGACTCAAGAGTAGCCTACTGTAGGCTACACAAGGCAGCGTATATACTGGTAGTAGCGAGGAAGCGCGCGTGAGCAGTAACTTTGGTCTTAATACAATACAGACAGCAAAAAATGTTAGAAAGCTTGGTAGGCTGCTTTTGTTTGGCTTGACATTACTACTTTGACCAGTGCAATGTATGCCAGTTAGCCTATAGAAAAACCCAGAAGAGGAAAAAGACGAGGCAGTTTGTAGGTTACAAAAACAGCGCGTCTTGTGGATCTCACAGGGATAACGACTTGATTTCAACGCCAGTGCGTAGGTCCAAACCGAGAGGAGTTTTGGGAAAATATGATCGCTTAAATTACGAGTCTGGTCCTATGCACTGGCACTGAAATTAACCAATTTTATTGCAAAGACTCCTGGCACAGACCCGCAAATTGGCAGGTCTCTGACACTGGACGCCACGATTTGAGTCACTGTTGTCCAATCAGAAGTCTTCCGTGTTTTCATGTCACTTTTTGGTATGGCCTCAGCTTGGTGGAACCTTGACGAAGCAGGCCCTATAGGGCCTACTAAAAAAAGTATCTGGTACCAGGTGCTATCCCAACTTTTGGCCAGTGGGAAAGCAAAAAAGGCGAGCCGAGTCGAGTTGGTACCATGCAGCGTAAAAGCTCTCAAAGCGGGTAGAGTCGAGGTGAGTTGACTCGAGCCAGTACCATGCAGTGGACAAGCGCCATAACCGACTACTGAAAATATAAATTTCCCATTAATGACATGCTAGCTAACGTTTGTATGTCACTAATTATCATCAGGGACACAGTTGTAAAACTGTGCGTGTTTCACAGATTGAGGTTTGTTTGGGTTTGAAGTTGACGTATTGCGTTCAGAGGAAACGAGATCCGGTTGTTAAATTTTTCTTTTTTTTACATTTTTTAATGACTTAATTCCGTGATGAATGGGCTAGTGACTGCATCTGTTTTTGAAATGATTCAGAGAAATCTCACTTAGAAACAGAATATACTGTAGTGTATGTTGATGTTCATTTACTATAAACTATAGTTGACAAATGTATTTTGACTACATAATAGGCCTACAGCTGTTTTTGGGACTTTTGTTGGTGTTGGATGGATGAAGACAGAGTGGACTTTAATATCTTTATTTGGATAGAATTTAAGTCATATTTGATCAGCGTCTAACACAAATTATGAGACAGGTACACTTTTAGCCAACCTTGACCAAAAATGTATGATGAAAAGATGTTTTGGGGAGTATGCCCAGGCCCCTCAAAACGAGGCTTAGCCCCCCATCCATGATTTTCTACTGACCTCCCTGCTGACATATAAGGATTGTCTATAGTTGACATGAATAAGTTATCGAAAAACCGAGAGGAGTTATTAGAAAAAGACCTGGGCTATTAAGTTGATTTTAACACCAGTGCATAGTTCTAGTGGTAAAGAATATCGTTGGTATTTCGTTTTGTGAATAATTATTTAGTCTATTAGATTTGTAGAATATTAATCTTCAATAAAATAACTAGAGAAAATTAAAAGAGAGATGATAGGATGTGTGTTATTTAGCTTCTCTTTCTCTCCTAAAATAAAAACAGTAACAGTGTAATAAGTTTGTTGAATTGGTGATTACTAAAGAATGTCTCGTATTTAGTTTTTTCTGAATAAATATTTAGATTTACATTTGATGAATTCGACTACTCAAGAATGCTGAATCTCCTATAGAAAAACTGTGAAATGTGATACCAACCCACTATCTTCCTTTTGTGTACATACAGTGAGGGAAAAAAATATTTGATCCCCTGCTGATTTTGTACGTTTGCCCACTGACAAAGAAATGATCAGTCTATAATTTTAACGGTAGGTTTATTTGAACAGTGAGAGACTGTTCAAATAATCCAGAAAAATGCATGTCAAAAATGTTATAAATTGATTTGCATTTTAATGAGTGAAATACGTATTTGATCCCCTCTCAATCAGAAAGATTTCTGGCTCCCAGGTGTCTTTAATACAGGTAACGAGCTGAGATTAGGAGCTCACTCTTAAAGGGAGTCAACTCACCGTGTTTGGAGGAGGAGGAATGCTGCCTATGACCCCAAGAACACCATCCCCACCGTCAAACATGGAGGTGGAAACATTATGCTTTGGGGGTGTTTTTCTGCTAAGGGGACAGGACAACTTCACCGCATCAAAGGGACGATGGACGGGGCCATGTACAGTCAAATCTTGGGTGAGAACCTCCTTTCCTCAGCCAGGGCATTGAAAATGGGTCATGGATGGGTATTCCAGCATGACAATGACCCAAAACACACGGCCAAGGCAACAAAGGAGTGGCTCAAGAAGAAGCACATTAAGGTCCTGTAGTGGCCTAGCCAATCTCCAGACCTTAATCCCAGAAAATCTATCAAGGGAGCTGAAGGTTCGAGTTGCCAAACGTCAGCCTCGAAACCTTAATGACTTGGAGAAGATCTGCTAAGAGGAGTGGGACAAAATCCCTCCTGAGATGTGTGCAAACCTGGTGGCCAACTATAAGAAACGTCTGACCTCTGTGATTGCCACAAGGGTTTTGCCACCAAGTACTAAGTCATGTTTTGCAGAGGGGTTGAATAGTTATGTCACTAATTAAAATGCAAATCAATTTATAACATTTTTGTCATGCGTTTTTCTGGATTTTTGTTGTTGTTATTCTGTCTCTAACTGTTCAAATAAACCTACCATTAAAATTATAGACTGATCATTTCTTTTTCAGTGGGAAAACATACAAAATCAGCAGGGGATCAATAATTTTTTCCCTCACTGTATAACACGGGTTTACATTTAACATTTTCATGCTATGCATACCCATGTTATATGTACGCAAAAGGAAGATAGTTGGTTGGTTTTGTGCACCCATGTGAGCCACAACGTGTTGGTGCTTTTTACTGCCATGATATTCTATTTTTATCAAAATCAGAGAAGAGTGCTGTGGATGTCTTTTGAAGTAGGGTCATACACTTCTATTGTCATCTAAAACAACACTATTGGATTTATTCTGAATAATTTATGTGGTGCATTTTAATATGATACATTTTTAGAGCCTAATAAAGGAATGAAAATGCAAGTATTTGTTTTTTGAAGTTATTGTTTTTTTGATATTCCTATCATAAGACCTAAAATACAAACAAGATATTGTATTCCTCAAATTAATTAGACATTTAAAACAAACAAATCCTGTAATTCATAATTTTTTTTGAATATTTAATGCTAACGAAGCTAAACCACACGGATACTGGGGTTCTGACTGGCCTGGCGGTTATAGACTAATGTAAATCCTGAATTTGGTCGAAATATGTTTTAGTAAAATATAGTTTCGGTGTTGAAGCAGAAAATATGATATAATATTTTTGGTTTTATAGTTGGCTACCATTCTACCCAATTCAACAGAGAAAAGACAGTCATAATAAGGATATAATAATTTTGGTTTTCCAACAACTGAACTCTCATTCTCAAGCTTTATTCAGCATTGTAGAACACAAAAAACAGGAAGTGAAATTGAAAGGTTGTCTGACCATTAGGAGAATATACAATATAGCCTACTGACGGTTTTAAAGTCAATTAGTGAATTGCCAGCGTTATAGCTTCCCCATTAACTTACTGGAATAGTCATAGGAATTGAGCAATTGCTAGCGAGTCTGCCCAAGGTATTTCATTTCATGGCATGAGAACATATTTTTTTCAGCCATGGCATAACAACATACTTTCTTCTTTCATTCGTGAATGACATTCATACAAAAACTATCAAGAAAGGTGACGATAACTAACTTTTCATCAAGTGAAATGACGAGAGAATCGTGGAAATAAAATATATAAATGTTGTTGTTCACAATAGATTCGAACCTGAGCCTTTCACGTGAGAGGCACTGTCTTAAACCATAACGCCACGGCATTACGCATTTCACCAGTTGCTAAACAATATTGAGCATTGTGTTAAACTGACTAACGTTTCTTATTAAGTTTACCTCCACCACAAATAGCATCTATGAACTGTTAGTTTTGCCACTGGCTGTTTGAACAGCTTATTTGCCAGGAATAAGCTTACTGGTATCTACTAACTTCTTAGGAATAATCATAAGAATTGAGCAATTGCTAGCGAGACAGAAGATTAACTTTTCCATGCCAGAAACAGTCGCAATATAACTGTATACAGTTTTAGTTAAGGCTCACTGTAACGTAACTACTGTAGCCTATGTTGTGGCCAGCAAATGTGTTTGTCTATTCTAACCCAAAACGCATGCACGGATGCGTACTTCGAAAATCCACCAGAAACAGTCGTACTATAACTGTTTTATTTCAGGCTTACTATAATGTAGTCACTGGAGGTTTTAGCCAGCGAAGTTTTCGTCTATACGGAATAATTCATAATGCGTACTTCGCTTCGCCTGCGAGGAGATACAAACTCAGGACCTATAGTTCGCAGGTCTGCTTCTCTAACCACTACGCTACTTAACAAGGCTCGGTCGGTCGCTCACTCACTCAGTAAGAGACATTTGCTCTCCTTAGCCGGCTCCGCTTACACGGTCCGGCAAAGACAGTTTTCAGATGAATGGTTGAAATCCCCTGCAATGACAAAACCACCCTCCGGGTGTGCCGTCTGCTGTTTGCTAATGGAAGCCTGCAATTCTTTCATTGCTGGTTTAGCATTAGCATCCGGGGGTATAGAGACTGCAATAACAACAATAGATGTAAACTCCTGAGGCAGGTAAAAAGGCCTGCACCTAATCATCAGATACTCCAGATTGGTTGAGCGGTGACTCCCGGTTAAGTAATTGTCTGTACACCATGTATTGTTTACAGAAATGCACAGCCCACCTCTTCTGGTCTTATCGGATTCCTCTGCCGTTTGATCAGCCCTGAAAACGTTGTGCCCTCTAGCTCAATTGCGTTGTCGGGTATGTTGTTGTTAAAGGTGCCTTATGCAACTTAACGCCACCTATCGGCAGTGAGTTGTATGTCGGTTCTATAACTCCATTAGGATCTGACATTGTCATTAAACTATGAGCATTGCCTGCTGACCTGTTTGAAGCAACCCTTGATGCTGGAACAATGAACACATCAGACTTTCGTTTCAAATTGGGTTAAGTTGATGGGCCCTTTCCATAACTACGGAACACAGAATAAACAAAGTAAAGAGCTAAACCAATCAAAAAATAATCTGGGCTATCTATTGCGTTAGATGCATTGCCATAATTCAGAGACTCGTTGATGGCTATCTAGCGAACATGAAACCATATTGTGCTGGCTAGCGCCAGCTGGAACAATAATATGCGCACTTCGACCAGTTTGCACAAGGCTAAATCTAGCTAAAAGGCAGTTTAATTGCTTCTTCCGTGCAATATTCGCTTATACAACCCACAATTCATGTTTTTTAAAACATTTTTCAGATAACACCATGTTGTAACGCTATTTTCCAGCAAGAAATAGAATCAAGGAGTGTCTGCTCGGACACAACTTAGCTTGTTAGCTTATTGTCTCAACGAAAGACTTCGGAGAAACATAGTATTATTGTTTCTCCGTCATCATCAAGTAACTTACACATAGATTTCCTTGACTATCTAACCAAGTAGCTGAATGAGGTGATGTAACCTACTTGTCACGTAGAAAGGTAGCCAACTCTGCATCACTGTTCAAACAATCTTCAGCTCTCGATCTCAAATGCAAAATGTACACTTTTGAATTATGCTCGCGTTCCTTCTATATATTTTCGTTTCTGGAGCGTTCAGTGTAGGGGGTGGGAACCCAAACAAAGCTTGTCATTGGCCTTCACCTCACACACCTTAAAGGAAGTACACGCCTACAAACGTCCCGGCCTTCTATGTTTTACTTGCAACCATGGCACTGGGAATAGTGTCAGTCCTGACACTCTGCCAGAGACTGTTTTTAAACGTTAACTGATGTAACAGTTATTATCGGGTATTTTAAATGTTAAATGCTGCATGAGGCACCTTTAAGCCACAATTCTTAGAATATCATGACGCTGCAATCCCTAATCCATTTTTGTGAGATGATTCTCAGTCGTATTTCGTTTGCCAGAGACCGTACGTTAGCGAGGACAAGGCTACAGTAGGTAGTGAAGGCCAATGGGGGGCTAGCTTTAGTCTGGCCTGGAGGCCTCCACGCTTCCCTCGTCTTAGTTTATGATCCCAACGTCGACTCCGGGCACTACTTGTCGGCGATGTAAATAGCGAGTCCAGATCTGTTCACGATGTAAATGATGTTTTCACGATCTCCGGTGGAAGTTGTCAAAAACTCTTTCTGTGCGTTGTGCTCCAATTTCCAGGAGTACTTGTCGACTGTATAGAGTGTATGCCAGGCTGTGAGGCCTGCAGTCAGGTCTCGGTCACTCCCTGTTCCAGTACCTCCTGAACCCCTTTCCTTCCCAAACCCCTGCACCCAGCTCCCACCCCGCACTCACAGATTTGCCAGCGGTTTAGACATTAATGGCTGTGTGTTGTGTTATTTTGAGGGGACAGCAAATTTACACTGTTATATAAGCTGTACACTCACTACTTTACATTGTAGCAAAGTGTCATTTCTTCAGTGTTTTCACATTAAAGATACAATCAAATATTTACAAAAATGTGAGGCGTGTACTCACTTTTGTAAGATACTGTATGTAATAGTTATGGGCAGTCTGCTGGGCCTACGTGAGGCTCTGGCAAATATATATGGGCCAATGCCAGTTCCACAGTTCTTTTCTGCAGATCTCAACAATCGCCAGCTAATATTAGGTGGGGATTTTAATTGTGTGTTGCACCCGCATCTGGATCGTGTGATATCAAAGGCAGGTGCTGTGATTCTTTGTTTTTAAATTCCTATAGCCTTTTCGATCCCTAGAGACAAAGGAACGCAACCACTAAACAATACTCATTCTTCACCGCTGTCCACCATTCATACTCTAGGATAGACTATTTTCTGCTTGATGGTAGAGTCCTCCCTATGGTTATGGACTGTAAATACCACGGTATAGTCATCTCAGACCATAGCCCGGTCTAGTTAGATATTAGCTTCCCAGATTGCATCCGGCCCTGCCGCACCTTGCGGTTTGATCCTCTATTGTTGGCTAGAGATTCATTCAAAAAGTTTGTAGCTGAACAGATTTATGTCTTCTTAGATCTCAATTGTGCCCCAGATATGCCACTGACCACCGTCTGGGAGGCTCTTAAGGCCTACATCAGGGGGCAAATAATCTCCTATACATCGCACGAGAGAAGAGAATATACAAAACATTTAACAGAACTCTCTCAACAGCTGGCAGAACTGGACAGAACATATGCCAGATCCCCAACACCTGACCTGTACAAGGAAAGGCTTTTAGTACAGGCACAATCTGACAATCTTTCCATTAGACACACAGAACGATAATTATTTAAATCTAGACGTTCATTCTATGAGCATGGGGAGAAGTGTGGCACGATTTTATCACACCAAATGAGAAAATCCACTGCTAGCTGCGCCATCCCTGAGATATGTACAACACCTGGTGTGACGACCTTCAATCCACAGGCTATTAATTTGCAGTTTAAACAATTTTATACTGATTTATATAGCTCAGACTCCCCAATGGATTCCTCATACATGCATCATTTTCTAGATGAGGTAACTATTCCGAAAATCTCCCCAGTGGACCAATCTAAGTTGGACAGGGCAATCTCTACAGCTGAAGTGACACGAGCAATTGGATCAATGCAGAGTAATAAGGCACCGGGACCAGGCGGCTTCCCAGTAGAATTCTATAAAGAATGTCCTTCTAAACTGGCACCGATACTCTGTTTAGTATACCAAGGTATCCTTACCCATCAGAAATTGACTCAAACTATGACCCAGGCGACCATTTTGGTTCTGCATAAAAAGGGCAAGGATCCCCAACACTGTAGTTCCTACAGACCAATAAGCTTATTAAATTGTGATTATAAAATCCTGGCTACTCATCATCAATCAGTAATTCCAACAGTTGTGCATACTGATCAAACTGGCTTTATAACAGACATATTCTATGGGCTTCGCAATCTTTAGATTTTAACCCAGTTGGACACTTATGGGAGACTTTGAACTAATGTGTTAGAAAGGCTCTCCATCACCATCATCAAAACATCAAATGAGGGGATATCTGTGGTAAGCAAATAATCAGTTCTCATAGTCAATGTGCTGGTTGTAGGAGCAAAGGGCTGGAACAAAGACCGGAGCGACTTTGACAAGGTCCAAATTGTTATGGCCGATGGACATTGACCTATGGGAACAGGACAGGGGTGGGACTTATGGTTTTTAATAGGAAACAGGAAGAGATTGAAGAGAGAACGGGGGAAGAGACAAACAACATGACGGAGCAATTGACCGGCGCAGAGGACGGTTCCTGGCGTAGGCAGTTGGCATGGACCTCCAGAGAGCTGCAGCACCAGTGAGTACGAGGCCAACTTCTACACACACTGGACCCGTAGCAGGATTCAATCTACGGCCCAGGCAGATCGTGAGCATACTCAGGATCACGGTGCTAGCTGCTGGTTTTGGATCCCGCCAACTTGTCCTCTTGTTTTGAAGCGTGAGGCTGGTACACGCATTTGCATTGCGACTTTGTACTGGTCCATTTGTCTTATGCCTAGGTGGAAGGCTAGAGTGCAGCTGACCCAGGCACTAGAAATCCGGGAACCCCCACCCCCCCATGGACTTACTTCTGGCTGTGGGCAAGATCCAATGGATGATTTTAGCTTCCTTTTCATTCTTGATTTGTTAATAAAACTTGTTTTATTTTATAGTTTTGGCCTCCACCTCCTTTTCGGTCACTTCATATGCTCCCCCTTCAAGTGATTAAAAACCTTGATATTTAACTAGCTTGAATTCCTAGGGCTCTTCGTCTTACCTAGGTGGCATTGTCCTGCAACATTCTAAATTTACCTCGGCCACTGACACACACTTCGGGAATGGTTTGAAGAAAATTATGAAGAATTCTAGGTGTTGCCCTGGCTTCCAAATTCCCCAGATGTCAATCTGACTGTTTATCTGTGGGATGTGCTGGACAAGCATGTCTGATCCACACTGGCTCCACCTCGAAGCTTACAGCACTTGAAGGATCTGCTGCTAACGTCTTCATGCCAGATACCACAAGACACCTTCAGGGGTCTTGAAGGAATCCATGCCTTGGCTCGTCGCCATTGTTTTGCCAGCACATAGAGGACTAACAGCATTTTAGGCAGGTTGTCATAATGTTTTGGCTCATCGGTGTATACAATGAGGAAACAAAGAGGAAACCTCAATAAATTACACCAATAAATTACAGTTATGTGTGGTGATACGTGGTGATAAGGAGACACAGAAACCCTTTTACATAGAGGGAAAAATTATTTGATCCCCTGCTGATTTTGTACGTTTGCCCACTGACAAACAAATGATCAGTCCATAATTTTAATGGTAGGTTTATTTGAACAGTGAGAGACAGAATAACAAACAAAAAATCCAGAAAAATGCATGTCAAAAATTTAATATGCCAACAAATCATTCTTGGTAAATTACATTATAATATCATACAATCTAGATTTTGTTTCTCACTGAAAGATGGCTAACAGAAGATTGTAGTGCTGCAATTCTTAATGAGACAGCACCTGAAAAATTTGGCTTTGAATGAATACGTGTCGAAATGGTTGGAAATGAGTAGGAGTGGCTGCCCTATTTAAAGATACATTCCAGTGCAAAGAAAATACACTAGGTAATTTTATTTCTTTTGAATACCTCTGTTTTACATTGAAGGGGACCCCAAAATATTAGTTTTTAACGATTTACAGACCTCCACAATATTCTGCAAATTTTATTGATGATTTTGCTGAACTACTCTCTGTTATATCAGTTGATTATAACTTGTTTATTATTACAGGGGATTTTAACATCCACATAGATAATAGTACAGACAATAATGCCAAAGAACGTTTTGCACTAATTGACACTTTTGATCTCACTCAACATGTGAAAGAGCGTACACACACTCAAGGCCACATTCTAGATCTGGTTATCACTAAAGTTCTCGATATTTCCTCTGTCATGGTTAAAGACTTGGCCCTGTCTGATCATTTCTGTCTTTTTTGATTCACTTATCACCCCAAATGTTCCAGTAAACTCTGTTTCTGTTAAGAAAAGGTACATTAATGAGAGTACCGTTGCGTAGTTTATTGAAGCCATAGCTATCTCTCCAAAAATAAGTGTTGAGTCAGTTGATGTACTCCTGGATAATTTGAATGCCAAAATATTGAATGTCATGGATCGTGTTGCACCGGTAAAGGTAGAAAACTATGAGCTAACAGAAAACACCATGGAGAACCACCATGATGGTAAACGCCCTGAAAAGAGAATGTAGGAAAGCGGAACGTAAGTGGAGGAAAACTAAACTTCAAATTCACTATGACATCAATAAACAAAGCCTTGGTAACTTCAACAATGAGTTACGCAGGGCCAGACAATCGGGAATGATCAACAAAAATATCAACAATACCCGCACTCTATTTGTCATGGTCGACAAGCTTACAAACCCAATAAAGCAGATAGCATCAGAACTCATGTCCACTGTGAAATGTAATGAATTTGCATGTTTCTTTAGTGAAAAAATTCTAAGTATTAGACGGACCATCAGAACTACACAGTCTAACAAGGACACTGTACCGTCACCACGACCACCAAGACATAACTTGGTTATTATGTTGCATTTTAATACAACTGATCAAAAATCCCTAGAAGAAACAGTTCGACATCGTAAAGCTTCCACATGCGGTCTCGACACACTGCCGTCAGACTTTTTTAAAACAATTTTTAACTCTATAACAATGGACCTACAGCAAATAGTTAATAGCTCTCTGCAATCAGGCATTTTCCCAACGTCTCTAAAAACAGCTGCCATTAAGCCCCTATTAAAAAGAGAACACTGGATGCATCTATAATGAACAACTGTAGACCTGTATCAAATCTCCCTTTTATAGCCAAGATCATTGAGAAGGTTGTCTTCAATCAACTCAGCAATTTTGTGACCTCCAGCGGTCTTTTAGACAAATTTCAGACAGGTTTCCGACCTCACCACAGTACTGAAACGGCCCTAAAGTTTTAAATGATATACGTCTGAATACTGATTCAGATAAAATAACAGTTCTGGTTCTATTAGATCTCAGTGCAGCATTTGACACTGTAGATCATAGAACACTTATAGATAGGCTGGAAAATTGGGTAGGACTCTCCGGGACAGTCCTTGATTGGTTCAGATCTTATCTAGATGGCCAGAGTTACTTTGTCACCATTGGTAATCATGAATCTGATAGGGTGGCTATGACATGCGGTGTTCCACAGGGATCAGTTCTCGGACCGCTTCTGTTCAATCTCTATATGCTACCTCTGGGCCAAATTCTACAGAACAACAACATTAACTACCACAGCTATGCTGATGATACTCAAATATATATGGCTCTCGAACCGTATGACAACAGCTCAATAGACTCTGTGTCACTGTATAGAGCACATAAATACCTGGATGAACCAAAATTGTCACAATAATTGAGATTATTGTGTTTGGCAACAAAAATAAAAGAGCAGGTATTAGTAAAGAGCTAGACTCTCTGGCCCTTAAAACCAGGGATCAAGTGCGTAATCTTGGTGTTCTAATAGACTCAGACCTCACATTTAACAGTCATATCA
>JACXGI010007996.1:0-35072 GCA_016801175.1 Esox masquinongy
CACCCCCCCCCCCCCGGTCGTTGGCCTTGACTGCAGCAGTGCAGCCAGGCACATCAATCCTGCCGCGAAATGGTTAGGATGGAACATCAGTCAACACACTCCTGCAGAAGGGCCCGCAGTACAGAACTACTGCAGCAGATGTCCACTCCCAGTTCACTAACAAACTGCAGACAGTACAGTGCTAGTGACTGCTATTCAGTTCATTTCATTCTTTGAAAGGGATCGATTCCGTTGAACTGTTGAACTGTAATGACTTATATCCTTTGAGAGTTATGCTTTTTTTTTGTTATTGAACTGGGTCAAGATTTGGGCTCCAACCAGTCAGGGGGCAACCAGGAAATATGCAACCAGGAAAGACACAACGTATGAACTGAAAGAGTGAAACTCATTTTGACAGCATGGCATTGATATGCAATTGTTTTTTTAAATAGTGTAGTCATGAAATTCATACTCTCTTGCACAGACCCATTTTGTAAATGGTCTTGGCTGGAAGTGAAAAACACAAATTGTGAAGTGCTCTATGAAATACAGAGATGTGGCAGAGACTGGTACATAGCCTCAACATTTACACTAACAAATAAACCAATCCCAGTTTACTTTGTAACGAAACCTACAGCTATCTTGACATATGCTTGATGTTGCTGGCGAGTTGAGGGAACAAATTGAGTCTCTACGTTATTAAAATTTTCCCTCTGCGTGTTCGTCATAAAGCTAAAATTAGAGAGAGGTGGCCCTAGCAAAGACTCAACATCCTTTTGCCAATGTGCATATTCCACAAAAGATAATATGGCTGAAGTCAGCAACAGGCTGCCCCCAGGCCAATAACGGCTTGTCAGCAATAGTATCTGCCCCCCCAAAGCCCCACATATTAATTATGAATAAAACATTAGCTTGTATGACGCTAATGTGGCATGCAGCAGAGAGCTGTGGCATTCTGGAATGGCTGAATAAAAAAAGTTGGACAGCAAATGTAGCTGCAATTAGGTCTAATTCATGTTCACCAAATGAATATTTTGCAGCCTTTCTTTCAATTCAAGAATAATGACTACTGTAAGGTCTACATATCACTCCGGCTCTCGACAGCTCCAACAGGAGGAAACAACCGCTGAAACCCAAGCTCCAAGTACACACGAACGCACCATCCTTCCCCGTTCGCCATCACCAGAATACTGAACACCTGTTTCCCGTTTTCCGATCTGTATTTAACCTAGGTCTGCTCACACGTCAGTGTGAGGTATTGTTTGTACGAGTACAAGTTGCTGAGCCGTATCTCAATTACTGAATCTGTGTTTAAGTTCGTTCTGACCTACGCCTGCCTTTTGTCTTGTAGAGTTTTGACTCTATTATCAAAACTATTATCCCTATTATCGGCTACACCCATTTTCTATTATATCTAGCGGTCAGAGAAATTAATCGTATCAAGTTCAAAATTTAAATGCACTTCAATCAACAGTACGTTTTGCTATTAAAAATATATTTTCAGCTAGCCCACTACCAATTTTTAAATGTATGCAGGTTAACGTTTTATTTATATTAAAAAAACATGTACTGGAATTCTTATAGACAAGTTTTATTTTGTCGCTAACCAACTGGCTGTAAGTAAAAAAATGTCCATTAAAATTTCAGAAATGCTATTAATTTGTTTTTTATATCACCAGCAATCCCAAAACATTGACAAATTTATATTTAAGGGGAATGTAGGGGTATGCTATACCCTTTGTTAAAAGAATACTTGCCAAAAGCCTACCTGTCGTTACCTTCATATCTGGAAATTAAATGACAAAAATATGATCCTGTTTAATAAAATTTTCCATGCTCATTTCCCTGAGGCCTTACCATAGAAACTGGCTTACACTTAATTTGCTAATAACAAAGCCAACATATTGAATGATGGAATTGTTTTACAATGGTCATGAGATGGAGCATTTAGGAATTAGATTTTGAGTTTTAGGATCCCTGTAGGTACAAAAAATCACATACTGAAAATGACTGCTATATAAACATGTGTAATATACAGCTCCGGAAAAAAATAAAAGACCATTGCACCTTTTTCTTTCCTTTCAAAAAAAGTAAAAAAGGAAGGTTTTGAGTGAGGAACAGAAGGGTTATAATTAAGAGACCACTGCAAATTGAACAACTTCTGCCCCTCACTCAGAACCTTCCTTTTCAACTTTTTTGGAAAGGAAAGAAAAAGGTGCAGTGGTCTCTTATTTTTTTTCCGGAGCTGTATCTGAGAGGTATAAGAATATTATACAAAAAATAAATATCTGTCAACTTATTTGACCATGTCCCCTTTTTCATGCTTTTATCAGTAATCAGCACTTCCACACATTTTCGCACTGCCCTTTTTATTCTTCAATCCCAATATTGGGTTTTCTATGAATACAAATTGAACAGAACAGTCAATTAAATAGAATGTATGAATTGTGATCGCACACATTTTGACACCTAAATATTTTGACACCTACATTTTTTTGCTCACATGGCTGGAGAATGATTTTGTTACATTTCCAAAACTCTTACTCTGTACATAGAAGCCCCCTTCAGTGTGATGTGCAAATGACTGATTCCAGCAGATCTGGTAGTTTCATAATCACTGTAAAAGAAACAGGAAGTCTCTATCATCAGCACATACAGAGAAATTTCTAAGAGAATGTGATTGTCTGTTTTTCAGAAAGATGCATCAATCCTTAAAACATTTCAAGAGATGCTACAGTATTCTGAAGTATACATTTGAAGGATCAGGTTATCATTCCCACACCTCTCGGAGAGAGAAAGCCAGTGGCAGGGCAGTGGAAGCCTATGAAAATGCAACAATATTCTGAACAATGAAACATTAATTTCAATACAGTGTTCTATTTTAATACGCTGATTTCAATACAGTGTTCTATTTTAAAAGTACGCGAACAGTGTGTTACGAACAGTGTGGACTAGGTTTTTGTATGGACTAGTTTTAAAGTACCCCATATCTGGGGTACCGCTGTTACCTAATTAACTTCAGTTTTATCTGAGAAGAGTTGGCCCTATCTGGGTAACAAGGGTGTCTGCTGAAAGCTGAGAGTCTTTCCTTTCCAGCGGTGCCTTCCAATCTTTGGTGTGACTCACTAGCATAGAAATCTACCATGTTGTTATTACACATAACCTATTACATGATCAGTTGGGGTTATTGTGGGTATACCTCTGAATCATTAAAGTAGTAGAGCAGGGTTTTGTTTCACCAGGGCCCCATATTTTGCAATGGATACTTCCTCGAAAAACAAAAACAACTCCCAAACCACAGTTATTACCATATTCTTTCAGTGTGTTGTAGTTTAGTTCTGCCGAATTTTATTTGGTTTTTGGAGGGAAGAGGGGAGCCTGATTGGCTTGCATGCAACGGTTTAATTGACAATCAGTAAAGTTCAGTTGTGTTGGGAGGACAGTTATGTCTGAAATATTAGTCCATTTACATCGAAGGGGTTAAAAAAGTGCTGTTAAGTAGTGGTGGGTCAGTAGCTTTATTTCTTTGTACACGCTCATGAAGTAGATGTTTGCTAAGAGAACAATTCTTGAACATGACAAAATTGTCAAATGTTATCATGCAAGCTCATGCATAACTCATTCCATCTCATTTTCTAGGTTATTCTCAATGGCCATCAACCGGAAACGATTGCTTGCAAATATCTTGGGTTAGTTATATTAATGATTTGATGCAACGTTCAGGCCCTTCAAAAGCAATTGATTTGAGGTGACACATCTTTAAGTGACCCACTACTATTATGGTGAATTAACAACAGAACTGTTCAAGTGGTGAGAAATCGTCTGCTTCTAAACACACACACACACACACACACACACACACACACCACATACAACGTGATCTTTCACAGATGAAAATAGGAATGTTTGGGGGTCCCAGATGTAGAGTGGATTTAGTCTTGTTTACACTGCTGCCAGAAGGACCCACCTGTTGAACATGTGACGATGCAACAGTAAGCCAGAGCTAGCCAGAGCCTACCTCCTGGAATTACAGATGAGGAACATTCCACTGGCCATGGACATGGAGGACAACATCTATCCTGGGCTTAAGGATAATGGCCAGTGGGAAACTGGACTCTCGTGTCTGCAGGCTTTGAGCAGACAGTGACCTATGTAATGAGACGTGAGTGGAGCTCAGCTGGACATGGAACGGAGTCAGCGCCGGCCTCTGATACGGTTGTGGCTGACCGCTATGTGCTTGTGGAGGAGTCTGTCAGCCGTGATGGAACACATCCAGCATTAAGGAAATCACTCCTCAGTATCAGCAGTTCTGGACCTGCCTCAGGCTGCTGGGAAAACTCTCTGCTTTGGACCGTCCCCCATTCCATGTAACAGAATACTGCTGTTGGACGTACTAACATTATTTTGGAACACTGAATAACCAATGTATTTGTTTAAGTCAGGCAAGATGCTCCTGTCAATCAATCAATATGAAAACCCTGGGTCTAGGATATACAGATAGGCAGTAGCTCCATCCACTTTGCCTAACAAAGTACAAGACCACCAAAGGGACACCAATATTCCTTTCACACACAGCCACTAACAGTGTAAATTTGCCTGTGCAGTGAATTGTACGTATTTTATTTATGTATGAAAGGGATGCAAAGGGAATGGTGGCAACCAAGTCGATACATTTATTTCCTGCAATGGAAAAAACAATTTTCTCAGATTCTTTCTGGCCTCAGATACGTACGGATAGAGCAGAAACGTGGCACTTCTGAAGCACCGTACTCTTTGCACTGTGACTTAGAGGTCCCAACATCTCATTCAGGTGAACCAATAACAAGGTTTTACAGAGACCATTCGGCTAGCTTTTGGACATTCCTGGACAGGAAACTGTAAAATCAACGCTAATGTTATTAGCAGTATGGACAGGCTGTTCACCAGCATGACTCATTGTTTCTCGTGCTTGCTTCTAAATAGCATGGAGAATGACAAACTGTAATAATGCATGCGTCATTCAAACCCCAGAAGCGCATTATAGTTATTTAGCCAATGCATTATCTTAATTGGCCAGCACTATGGAGCAGAGACAATTATACAGTCATCTATGCACTGTCACAACTCCGATGGTCATTTCGCAGGTCATCATGAGAAAAATGCTTATTGTTGTGTTGGTCTCATGGGTAAAATTCTAGTTGGAGTTTGTGTTAGAACGATGGTTCGTTTTTGGGGTTAGATTATGGTTTTTTGCCATTAAAGGTTAGAGACAAATAAGATTTTAAATTGGAATAAGATTTGGGTTCCCCTGGAAAATGTGTAAAATGTCAAATTCGTGTGTGGAGAATGTGGAGCAATAAGATCAAGGATGCAATACTATGGCTGCCTATCCCCAAACACACACTAACAGTGAGAAGGGAATCAGAGACATTACTCGACTAGTCCAGCGTCCCAAAACACAGAAGTCTTAAACATTATGGACTCAATAACAAAGCCTTACATCCAACTTTCCCACACATCTCACTGTTTCTAAGGACAAATGTTAAGCCAGTCACTCAATCTCCACAGTCTGCAGGTTGTGAAAGTCTTCAACAATTTACCTCAGAGAAAGTGAGACGGAAGCAAGAAAAAGTCATTCATTTCTGCCTGGCTTTCCTATCTCTTTGCACTGTGGCCTTGCATGTTTCTCTATGAAAGGCACACCAAGGCTGGGGTGCAATAACGACCAGAGGGCCTAAGGCAGTAGACAGGGATGCTTGGAATGCCTTGGGAAATAAACGCTTGTCTCTCTTACTCCCGTTCCTTCTCTTCCATACCTCCCACTTTCTCCCTTCTTTCTCGATGTCTCTCTCTATTCCACTCTTTTTCTACTTGTCTTCCCCTCTCTTATAGCTCACTTTACTTATGCTCAGAGAAGAATGTCAAACATTTTAAATCTGCTGCAGATGGAGACATGAGATCCCGTTCAAAAATTACAGAATAACAGCGGATACCTTTCCTGCACATGGCCCTGATGGGCATGTAATAATATGTACAGTACAGTGCCTGGATTACTTAAACTTTACATTCAACCTCTCTATTTTGAGCCAACCACTTACCAGAGAATGTCAAAACTCAAAGACTCTTCTGAGAGCATTATAGTGGTTTCAAATTACCATGACTGTTCCTCACACAAACTAACAAATACATTCCAGTGAGTTGGGGTTGGCAACTAGATTGAGCAACAGGAGGATGTTTGTCTGAGTGGATGGTTGAGGAACACTACTAATGGATATGAAAAGCATAACCAACTCATGCGTTAATTGTGAGCACTTAGAGTATGTCTCTTTGTTATGTGTGGCAAAGCCAGGGAACGTGTTTACTTACTCTGCTTACATAACATTTCTACAATCCTAATTGTAGAAAAACATGGAGGGGCCAAAATCAAAGTCACTTGTAGGCCAGTTTTAGGCCGATGTGTTGCGTGTTGATGACCTCTGAAGTAAATTCATCATATTTTATTATAACGTTTAAATTTAAGACTCTGAAAACGGATACACTGCGTCTGGTTATGTGAGCGTGTCTATTGAGCGCGTCTATTTATCTGTATGCCTATATGAGCGTGGGAATGTATGTGATCCGAATTTTTGCCAGCATTTCTATCTAGATGATTTGTTGAGTAATAACTACACAACGCCGTCTTTGATAAGACAGAGTTAGTGTAGGTGTGGGGGGGGCTCAGTACCCTGGAAACCTCAGGATAACTAAACAAAGGACCCATAAAACAGAGGCCTTTGGCCCAAACAGAGGATGGCTTATTGTAACACACGGCGGTAATGATTTTAATGTCTGCGTTTATCTAAAGCTACCAAGGGCTGTAAATTTCAAACGCGCCTAGCTATGTGAACCCTCCTCCCTTACAGTTACTCCCATACTCTCTCTCAGTAACCACCCCTCATTCATTCTCCTTTCATGTGTTTCATCTCTTCCTCCTCCGTCGTGAGTCAGTCCATGACTGTGTGGCTCTCTCCCTCTCCCTACATCTTCCTCCGCCCTCTCTCGCTTCATTTTTGTCTTCCTCCTGGACCGTAAATCATTCTACACTGGTATATTACTCACTTTCTCTTTCCTACTCTCTCTCTTTCTTGCTCTTTCTCACTCTCTCTCTCTTGGTCTTTGTCTTCCTCGCCTGTTCTCACTCTCTCATTCTCACTCTCTCGGTTTATCTTTCTCTTTGTCCTGCTCTCTCTCCTGTTCTCCCTCTCCACTTTTCAATGTCCACGCTAGTCCTTGACTAAGTGACTCCATGACTCTATGGATGTTGCTCCCCCAGCCCCGCTCACTAAGTAAAACCACAGTTGGATGAAGGTCGCTCAGCCTTGTTGTTCATCCCTCCTCTCCTTCCCTGCTCTGCTCTCGCTGCTGTCCTCTAGCCACACAGCACGGAGCGAGCAGCAAGCAAAACGCTTGTTCTGTCAGAGTCGGTTTACCAGAGAACATATCACCTCATTAGAAGACGGACTCTGCTGTACTTCGTTTGGTGAGGCATCTATTCTGCCCCTCCACCACCCCCACCACCCATTCCCTCATTCCATTCCTTCAGGCACCAACACCTCCCCTGCTGTCCCTCCCCTCTTCTGCCCTTACCCTGAACCTGTCCTGAGAGGATGTGAGGGAGAAAGGGAAGGGAAGAGATGAGAGAGAGATGAGAGGGAGAGCTCTACATGGTCAGATTGTGTGCATGTGTGTGTCAAGGACTGAACACATGTTGGTTTTCAGCAAAAGGAATAGACGAGTTAAAGCTGGCCTGTCACTCAGAGCTGTTACTAGCCTGTCATAACTCTAAACCTGGTAATCCATGCGCATGTCGGCTCGCACACACGAACACACACGCAAAACATGTTTGCAGGAGGCCGTAGGAGGTAGAAAAATATTGACTCCAATCAAATGTTGCATATTTCCCCAAAAAGAAACGGTTCTCGAGAAACATTGTTAACGGATGAGAGTCTGAAGACCATCCACATGATTTATTGCTATCCCCTGACAGACAGAGTCTGGAGAATCCATTGCCGCATCACAGGCAGTTCTCCTTCGAAGAGTGGTGACAGTTTACCAAGAATGGTGACAAACACACAGCCTACAACATGACAAAACATGTAGCTAGAGTAGGTAAGATAACCAACTAGCTAAGAGTGATCAACCATTTAGCTATTTAGCTTAGCAGCTAGAATAACTAGCTACCAATAACCTAGCAGGGTGCGAACGTTAACTGTAGCTTAGTTGTTTAGTTATAGTCAATAAGTTTTTTTGCTAGCCGTAATTGGCTAGATAATTCGAATGAAAGCATAGAATAGCAACATTTTACATGGCAAATGTCTTCACATCATTCTCATTTAGAATGTGTGTATGTGAAGTTACATCAAGCAATAGATGCGCTGGTTTAAATAAGCGAGTCTACAGAATAGACAGCATTACCCAACTAAACTACAGAGGTCTGAGAACATCTGACAAACTCATTTTAGTCTCTAACAAAAATAAGACTGTAAAGCCTGTTTGGGTTACTGTTATGTCAGTGAAATAATGACGCAGAAATAATAAATGTGTATGTTGTGGAAAAGTGTACAAAACACAGGTTTTGTTTGCCTGTCCTGAAGCATTCAACTGACACAACGACGGAGGACGAGAAAGAACACCAGAGGCAGCTTTCATCACTGATGACCGAAAAGGTCACGATGGAAAACAGGGGAGTTGGATGGATTTCTTGCTTGTGTGTCTGACAAGATGTAATTCATTTATTTTCATACACAAAGACACGGTCCCTCCGAATGAACACAGGCCTGCCTTTTTAGCTGCACTGGACCTATTATCCCAAAGCGACCTTAAGGCTAAGCTCATCATTACGACTGTAGGATCCTTTGGTTCTACCAATGCATTTAGCCTTGAGACCTCTGGACCCTGGACAGCAATTCTTCATAAGGAAAACCAGGCTAGACTCACTTTGAAAAGTCATGAGAGAATTGGCGATGTTAGAACAGAACTCTTTTTTTTTTAAGAAACATAACCTTATCTATTCTGTATATGTAGCCTGTGGATAGTTCATTGATTACAACATCTAGAGACTTTCTCTATTTCAGAAGTGAAGATCTGAATTTTTTTGGGGTATTTTCCTGAACTCTGTTGTTGCCTCAAGAGCTAATTTCAAATGAAACCCTTTAGGTTCATCCAGATTTACCTGACAATATCTATTGGCCTTATGTGGGCTAGTGATGGAGTGAGGGAAAGTCTGTTAGTATTTCTTTATACATAAATGTGCCTTTTTTCCATATGGAAAAGATCACGTGTAACAAAGTTCCAATTTTAGCAACATTTGGTAGCTATTAAGGTGAATATTTTTTTTGTTATAGACGCAACTAAACATATTTTACTCTAAGGACCTTTAAAATTAGAAACTTTTTTTGTGTTTTTTAACGTTTTACTTTAAATTGATTAAAATGTAATTCAAGTAACAGTAATTCTACTTGAGTATGACGTTTCACTTCTCTCTCCACCTCTGGCACACACACACACACACACACACACACACACACACACACACACACACACACACATTCCCCAATCAACATAACCCAGGCCTTGTTCTACTTTCAGCCCATAATACTGAGATACAGTCTCAGCACCACCACATAAGCCAGACAGCCCGTACCACGAATGAACAGCAGAACGGAGACAGAGAGATGAAGTAAAGGCGGAGATTGAGTAAGAGACAGAGGATTGTACAGGGGTGAAATACGAGGACATACTGCCAAGGAGTTGAAGGCTGCAGTATGATTATCTGACACCCATACAGCAGCAGCCTGGCCAGGGGATCACAGCACAGCCCCAACCCTGGAGGCCTGGAAACATGGTGGAGGCCCAACCTGGGGCCTGGTAGTTTCCTGAGGGCCATGGCCAATATCAACCCTCTCCCTCTGGGAGTGACAGCAAGGGGGAGTGTGGGGAGGGTTGAGGGTTGGTCATCCTGTCTATATCCAGCAATGTTCACTTTTTTTGACAGTCTGGGATTAGACAGAGGGGTGGTAGCGGGAGGGTGGAGGGCGACGGGTCATGTTCCTCTCGTCTCACTCCCTCTGTGTTTCCTTTGGCAACTGTCATTCTGAGCTGTGGCAGACTGTGGTAGCAGGAAGTGATGTCGTCCATCTGGGGTGGTCGTTAAGTCGTTCAGCAGAAAGCAGTAGAGTAGAGGTCTGGCATGGACACAGAAACATTAGAAACACATAACCTTCGTAACCTAAACCTAAATAGATAGGTCATTTCACCAATGAACTCCAAAGAGGAGGCAAAATAAAGTAAAGTATTTGGAACTCTTTCTCAAATGTAATATGTAAGTCACATCAAGACATAATGAACAGTAAGTAAGCCAGATCAAACCTTATTACATTTCAAACCTAAACATTTGTATTGAGTATTTATTTATGCTCCAGCGTTAGTGTATCTACCAAAATAAACCCTTCTTTATGGTTATCACCCTACAAACAGAAAGCCTCCCTGTATCAACATAAACCCTTTAAGACAGTATAGGTCATCCTGTACAAACAGAAACCCTTTAAGACAGTGTTGGTCATCCCCATATTAACAGAAACCCTTTAAGACAGTGTAGGTCATCCCCTTACAAACAGAAACCCTTTAAGACAGTGTAGGTCATCTCCGTACTAACAGAAACCCTTTAAGACAGTGTAGGTCATCCCCGTACCAACAGAAACCCTTTAAGACAGTCTAGGTCATCCCCGTACTAACAGAAACACTTTAAAACAGTGTTGGTCATTCCCGTACTAACAGAAACCCTTTAAGACAGTGTTGGTCATCCACGTACTAACAGAAACCCTTTAAGACAGTGTTGGTCATCCTCGTACTAACATAAACCCTTTAAGACAGTGTTGGTAATCCCCGTACTAACAGAAACCCTTTAAGACAGTGTAGGCCTTCCCTGTATTAACAGAATCCTTTAAAGACAGTGTAGGTCATCCCCTTACAACCATAATCCCTTTAAGACAGTGTAGGTCATCTCCTTACGAACAGAATCCCTTTAAGACAGTGTAGGTCATCTCCTTATGAACAGAATCCCTTTAAGACAGTGTAGGTCATCCCCTTACGAACAGAATCCCTTTAAGACAGTGCTGGTTGTCCCCGTACTAACAGAAACCCTTGAAGACAGTGTTGGTCATTCCCGTAACAACAGAATCCATGAAAGACAGTGTAGGTCATCCCCTTACGAACAGAATCCCTTTAAGACAGTGTAGTTCATTCCCTTACGAACAGAATCCCATTAAGACAGTGTAGATATCCCCGTACCAACAGAAACCCTTTTATGACAGTGCAGGTTCACCATAACATAACGCCTACATATTGTTACTCTATCATACTATCAATTGACATAACAATAATAATGATAAAGTTCTTATTTTACATTTGTTCTAATTGCAAGCAAAACATCCTCTTGTTAACATAAAAAGCCATAACAACACACTCATCTGATTAAACCCTCCCCATTCATTCTGAAAGGTGATCTGAAATGATGTCATGGGGTTAAGATTTCCTGTATGTAATATGCAAATGCATGTAAATTAGCACGATGCCTACATAATGAGATCAGTGGCATGTCATGCAGGTGCCACATCTGCCAGAAATAAATCACTGCCAGTCTGCATGCCAGAAACCACAGCTCTCTTCCAGTAGATGAGCTCATGCTCTGGACTGGAGGATCTTCTCTGGGGCTGGCATCATAGGGTCAGTGCTAGGGGCTTTGGTCATCCCTCACTGAATAACTGAGCTAAAAACACCTTTTGGTGGCATGTTGGATATAGAAGGATAGTTATTTACTCATTTACATACAGTGCATTCAGAGTGTATTCAGAACCCTTAACCTTTTCTACGTTTTGTTAAGCTACAGCCTAATTCTAAAATGGAATTAATAGAATTGTTTTCCTCTTCAATCTACACACAATGGCCCTCATTCATGAAACGTGCGTACGATCAAATTTGATCTTTGTCGTATCCTTACGATCAAACTCACGTCTGGTCGGAGACCGTGTAAACCAACGTAAAACAATAAGATCATGCTTGATTCGCAATAAGACCATCATTATCACGAAAAACAATCGTAACAGCCTCAGTGACAACAACCACAATTATAATTATAATAATAGGTCATATAAAATAAGATGACGAGGAATACAACACATACAAACGTACCACAATGTTGAATAATGTATCACTAGCGTAGGCTATTATTGTATTATTTATTTATTTCAATTTATTCTGCATTTTCTCTCTTATATCTGTTGTTCATGGGTTTGTAAGGTTTGAAATGCCTTTGTGTATGTAATGCGCTTGACAAATAAACTTGCTTTGCCTTGCTTTTCCCTAAGTCACTCAGGCGGTATCGACATACTTGGAGATCATAAATGGTCGTTATAATTTCGGTGGCTGGCATCTTGATTAGCTAACAGGTCTTAAATTGACTAGTGAGAGGATAAACAAACAAGTGGTTCTGGGTCGAGCAGTTACGCTAATGATGGCAGAGCTTGCTCTTTTTAAGGACTTCGGCTCTGGGCTTAGTGTTCCGTAACTGCGCTGATTTCATCTTGGAGAATGACGAATGGTTAATTAGCCGTTTCAGGCTATAATTTATGTTGAAATATGTCAATTCATAGGTTGCTGATCGCCACACCCGCATAAATTACGGGTGAGTCATATGTAAATAAGGACAGGTGCGATCCCCGTCACTTGTACTCAAAACAGATAACACACACAAAAAAGGTTTTAGTTCATAAGATGAGTCTGCAACCGACATCTCTATATTTGCACTTGTCACCAAAACATACCAATTTTTTTTTATTCTTCTCTCTTTCTTCTTATTTACTATTTTTTTCATTTTTTAATATTTTTTAGTTTATTTTAGGTTTTTTCAATATTTTTGTTTTCGATATCTTTCATGTATACATCTATGCCATGTCATAGCAAATCTCTTGTCTATACATGCATCTTATATTCATCCTCGATGAATTAGTTTCCCAAAACTTGTTTACTGCGCAGCCTGCTCCACGAGGGGCCCCACAGGCCCGAACAGGTTTTATTAAAAGGTCTGAGAACCTTTCCCCCAATGGAGTTATTGTAAGAAGAAAATCAGCCTCACCCTTTAGTTTTTTATGTTTGGGATGGCGTATCCGTCCACTGACACTCCCTGTCAGGTCCGAGGCGGGTCCCTTCTGCTCAGGCCTAGACGGAGTGTGAGCTCCCTGAACCACACTGTTGTGATCCCTGGGCCCAGTTAACCTTGGAGTCCCCGGGAACAATCAGTGAACGGAATTAGCCATCCCATTCTCGTCGCTAAATTGACGTGGAAATCACTAAATGGGAAAGCCACAGAGATTGTAGATTCTTTTCACAAGTAAAGCTTTATTCAAGATGTGAAACCTGGAGCAGTTAACAACACTCAGCAGAGTCAGGTCAAGAGCTCCCCGTTGAAAGTTGAGCTCAAGTCTATATACATTCAGTACAGCCCACTGTTTCCCCTCCCATGCATGGTTAGTCTACATGTCTCACCAGCTGCTCTGCGAACTTCGGCTTACCAAGATAACAAGAGGTCTATAGCCCTTGAGGAGTTTAGCGAAAGCTATAGCTATCTGTTGTTGGCACATCCTGTACAAGTTAGCAGAACCGAAACATACAAAGGCCTTACTAAATTACTGGATTATGCTTAGAATAAGCAATATGATTTAATTGTACTGTGGAATAACAAAATTGCTACCACAGGCCAATATCCCATAATGACAAAGCAAAAACAGGTTTTTAGAATGTTTTGCAATTTTTGTAAAGGACTATCACATTTACATAAGTATTCAGTCTGTTATAACACTTGAAATTGAGCTCTGGGGCATCCTGTTTCCTTTGATCATCCTTGAGATGTCTCTAGAACGTGATTGGAGTACACCTGTGGTAAATTGAATTGATTCGACATGATTTGGAAAGGTACGCACCTGTCTATATAAGGTCCCACAGTTGACAATGCATGTTTGCGCAAAAACCAAGCCATGAGGTCAAAGGAATTGTCCGTAGAGCTCTGAGACTGGATTGTGTCGATGTGCAGATCTGGGGAAGGGTACCAAAAGATCATCAACAACATTGAAGGTGGCCAGGAACACAGTGGCCTCTGTCATTCTTAAATGAAAGAAGTTTAGAACCACAAGCACTTCCTAAAGCTGGCCACCCAGCAAAACTGACCAATGGGGGAGAAGGACCTTGATCAGGGAAGAGACCAAGAACCTGATGATCACTCTGACAGAGCTCTAAAAAGGGCACCATATTTTTGACCCAGCACCCCCAGAGTGTGAAAAAAATTGTTTTGGAACTGTATCAAGTTTCAACTTTGAGTGTCATGGCAAACATTGTTCAACATTGTTGTAGCTTTCTTCTTGGGGTTTCAGGCTGGGTGTTCTGTAAAAGCACATTGTGACGTAAAGCTTTGTGATGTAAAAAGGGCTTTATAAATAAATTTGATTGATTGATTGATTGAAAAGGTCTGACTGCTTATGTATATACGATATTTCAGTGTTTTATTATCAATAAAAAAACATGTTTTCCCTTTGATTATTGAGATGTTTTGTGTGTAGCATGAAAGCAAATAAAATAAATGTAATCAATGATAAGTTACACATCAACATTTGGAGAAGGTGAAAGGTTCTGAATACTTTCCGAACACACTGTATGTACACAAATGACATTGGGCTAAATTCTACATAATGTATACATACTGCATATGTATGTATGTATGTATGTATGTATGTATGTATGTATGTGTATGTTTAGATTAGATTAGATTCAACTTTATTGTCATTGAACAGTACAAGTACAATACCATGAAAAGCAGTTAACATCTAACCAGAAGTCCAAATAGAGGAGGGCAGACAATTTACAAGTATTAAGCATAGTGTATTTTACTAGTGGGATAATAATTGTGCGGGTACAAATAGCAATTCTAAATTGCATTCTAGATGTGCAATCAAGGCAAATTGAAGGAGTAAGGTAGCATGTGCACCCGGGATGCAGAGATAGCAGCAATGAGGTCCCGAGGTTGACATGCGTATGTAACAACTGTAAAAAATGCAGGCACAATGGCAATACTATATGTGCAAAGAGGCAAGCTGAATGTACAAGGTGCATGAGCAACTGAAATGTAGGGATAGCAGCAGTGAGGTTCCAGAGGTAGACATGAACCTGTAACAACTGAAAACCTTCATTATTAGACTTTGCAAGGCAGTGTCAGAATAGTACAAATGGAGTAGTGCAACAAGGTCCCTGAGAGGCGGGGGAGTATGATTGGTGATGGGTCACAGAGTTCAAAGAGTTCCCCGGGTCACAGAATCAAGCAGGGTTACAGTAGTTGGTAAGAATCTGTTCCTGAGCCTGCTGGTGTGGGAACGAAGAGACCTGTACCGCCTGCCTGATGGTAGGAGGGCAAACAGTTTGTGGCATGGATGTGAAGTGTCCCTGATGATCCTGCATGCCCAGTGTAGACACCGTTTGCGCTGTAGGTCTACGATGGCGGGAAGCTGGGCATCAGTGATGTGCTGGTCAGTTTTCAACACCCTTTGCAGGGCCTTCTGGTCGGCTACAGAGCATCCACTAAACCACACTGTGGCGCAGTTTGTCAGAATGCTCTCGATTGTGCAGCGGTAAAAGTACTCAAGGATCTCAGAGGACAGGCGAGCTTTCTGCAGCCTCCTCAAAAAGTACAAACACCGCTGCGCCATTTTGACCATGGCTGAGGTGTTGAGGGTCCAGGAGAGGTCCTCGGAGATGTGGACACCCAGAAATTTGAAGCTGGATGTGTATGCATGTCTGTGTGTGTATGTATGTATGTATGTATTTATCTATGTGTGTGTGTGTGTGTGTGTGTGTGTGCGTGCGTGCGTATGTATGTATGTATGTATGTGTGTGTGTGTATGTATGTATGTATATATGTATGTATATGTATGTATGTATGTATGTATGTATGTATGAATGTATATGTATGTATGATGATGTTAAAGATGTTAGTGCTGTGTTGTATTCATCTAGTTCAGGGCAGAATAGCTGTAGCCTGTCGCACTAGCTAGGTGAGTCATCAGAAAGAGCAAACGCAGAGTATGTTTTCCTGCCCAGGGGTGGAAATTAAACACAGTTCTACAGGGGCAGAACATCAGGCATACTGACACAATCACACGGAAACACAATTACAAACAAACACACAAGCAAAAACACACACAACGAACAAACACAAACAAATAAAAATACTCACAGGAAGACATGCGTCCAAATGTGTAAAATAAATCCTGACAATAATTAAATAAAATGAGGCACAGAGGGAGAGAAAAAGGAAGTTGATGAATATGCTGCTTCCTTTAATGCATAATGACGGTAAATAGCAAACCTAAGGCAGAGAGTCAAGCTGGCGCTCTGTGAGAGGAATGTTGGTGCTCTGCTCTGATCTCTACCCAGGCATCCCATAATGGAGTAACTTCTCGGCGCCTCTTCAAGGCTACCCGCAGAACAGTCCGGCATCGGGTCGGTTCCCTGCGGTTCCCCCGCAAATAAAGAAAAATCTGTCGGTTTTCGGTGGTTCTGGGAACAGACGTTGCCATCGCAGTCCGGGACAGCTCCAAAAAAAAACGGACCAGAGCAGAACTCTACCCGACAGTTACCCTGGCGATGTAACGCATATACCTCTGTCTTCACCCTGTCATTCAGTTCACATTACAACACAGTGACACTTAGCAGAGCCACTCCCAATCAGTGTCACAGTGGATCCAACCTAAACATGAAACCGTATCTCCCCAGTGCTGCCCTTCTGGAAAGGAGCTGCTTGGTTGAACCTTGTGTGCAAGCTGAAAAAATATCCCCTTTCCCCCTACGCCCCAATGCCTGCACAAGACATTTCTCTTGGTGTTTCTGTTTGCTAACAAAAGCTGAGTCTGGCGCGCTGGTCCGAACCACTCTTTGCACACGTCGTTGGAAATGTCTGGGAAGCACACACACACACACACACACATCCAAACGCCCTTGCTATCCTTGCGAGGACCTGAGACCTAACCCAGGCCTAGACTAATCCCAAACCTAATCTTAACCTCAGTAACCTAATTTTTATGCATAAACTTAACCTTGCCCTTAATCTAACTCTTAAGCCCAAAACATTTTCTTTTTTCAAAATGGGGTAAAGAACAAAGTCCCCATTGGTCCCCTTTTTCAGATTTTGCCACAGTTAGGGGACTTTTTCTCCCCTTTTGTATAGTCAAGTTAGAAACACAAAGACAGACACAAAGCTTTGTTTAAACTTTTGAGCTAGACTGTGCGATAGGCAGAGGAAGTGCAGCAGTCATCTTGGGGAAGAATCTATCCCGTTATCCGCAGTGACTGTCCCTGTCTACTCTCCTTGTAAAACCTCTCCTTCTGACATTCAGTGGCTGGAATTGAGAGGGAAACATCAAAGTGCCACTGACATTATTTCAGACATCCTCATCCAAATTCCATTCCAATTCAGACATCCTCATCCCGCGCAGCCCTCCCTTCTGACCACTCTCAACTCATTCCAAACGGCTTAGTATCATTTTAAAAGTAATAATAAAGATGAATTGGGGCTGGACTGGTTTCAAGCATGAACATGACAACATGAATTAAATCATCTGTTGCCCTTTCCCCTTGTCTGTCACTATCCCTTCTCAACGTCATTGTTGAATTTGGGTGTTGATTAGTTTAAGTATTCCTTCACAGAGGGGTCATAATCTTCTTAAAAACCTCAGAGCCTCTGCTGTCTTTAACGTGTAGCCAGCCATGCCCAAACAAGCAAAGCCAAGCTGAGAAGAGGAGAGAGGAGAAACAGAGAGAGGGTTCTGAAATGTATCAGGGTTCAGGATATATTTCCATTTAAATACGTCTCACTCAAGGATTTGGCAGATGTTCCCATGGCAACAGTGGCCCATCTTCGGATTTTGTGTGTGTGTGTGTGCGACTGCGTTTGTGAGTGTGTGTCCTCATAGCTGGACACATTTAGCCGGTTAGTTTCGCTGTAGAAACTGGGGCTGAGGAGCTGGTTCTTTTCAGAGGAGATTTAGGCATACCTCTGCCCACTGACACAAAGCATTAATTCCACATGTCTGAGTTCTGAGCTGCCTCACCAACCAATCACAAACATATTTTCACTTTCTCCACTCAGCAATGACTTAGACCAAAGTCAGCCATAGAATTAATAACTATGCTTGAAAAATTGCCCCTTGTGGAAACGCAAATTGATACACTATTAGTAAACTTATCCAACAGACCTTGGGATGGTGGGTTCCCGTCACAACAAACATGAATCAGCTGTCAGGCCCCGTCATTATTTCAGTAATTGTACAGAAAACCTTCTGCAGTGAGACGCCATCACAGGAATAACGATTCCCTTTCTTATAAAGCCCAGCCCTTATGTAATGTAGAGCGGAGCAGCTTGAAGCCACTCTGAGAAAACAGCCATGTGGCGATGTCCTCCCTGCTCGGTCCGTTATCCACAGGAACGCATGAGAGGCTCCTTTTAATAAAGGCACAAAATGGACGCTGCCGGACCAACTAAATGGATTACTTCCCCTCGGATTGAGAGATCATTGTCAGTCAGGAGACTGGGACCCCATGCAGGCTCTGCTGTGTTCGGTGAGTGACAGGGTTCGTTGATTTTCAGACAGAGCACGCAGGCTGAGAAGTTCTGACGGGCTGCAGGGAAGAGGAGTGACCTGGGAAAACTAATCTGACAGAGTATCTTCACAGCGCAATATCCTGCTCTCATTCAAAAATGCAGTGGTACTCAACTGGGTTTGTGTGTCTGTGTCTTGGATACGGTGTGTAAAGGAGTGGGTGCAAGCATACATACATACCAACATACATACATACATAAATGCATGAGTGAATGCCCGTGTGTGTGTGTGTGTGTGTGTATGTGTGTTAACACGCACGTGGGGTGTGTTGTCGCATATCACCCGACACCATCAAGTTATCCACCGTCTCCTTCTCTCTAAGGTGACCTCAACGATGGACGTCCTCGCCGAAGTCCGTACGTCTCCAGAGGTCACGGGGTCGCTTGGGTAGGACACCTGTGAGGGGTGCGCCTCACCCCCAATCCCACCGTCCCCCTAACACAGAGCGTTGAATGACATGGCTGCCTTCCTCCCAGGAATGGCACCAGACAGCGGCAAATTAAAAAGCCCTTTTTCCTAATAATTGCCCCCTCCACAGGGGAGACCATTATGTCTCCTGCATCACAGCCGAAGCGCACACGGTAATTAATGCCCCGCGCACATACACACACAGACACACACACACACATTGACACACATGCGAGCGCACACGCTCCTTCTTTTTCCGAGAACACACACCGCCACCCCCGTTTAGAGAGTGTTCCACGGACCACTGAGTCCCCTCTGAAAATGATACCCCTCCCTGCTGGCGCCCCCGGGGCATCCCGTACAGGCATCCAGGAGCACTGACCGAGTAATGGCTGTGTTGTGGTGTGTGTGTGTGTCCTCGTGTGGGAGGGGTTTAGTGTGTGGGAATAGCTGTGTAATGGCGCGTGTGACCTGTGATAAGTCTTCCAGTGGTGACTGCAGACTGTTCTCTTATCTACTGAGGACAATGTTCCAGCCAGAGCAGCTGCCCAGGTCTTTGTGAACTCACACACTCTTCCCGTTTTCCTATCAGCCTTGCACGCTTACATGCAGTTACTCCCACCCACGCATGCTAGCACATTCACATGCACGCACACACACACACACACACACACACACACACACACACACACACACCATCGCACCAGATGGAAGTGTACGTTAGATGGTTTTCTTCATCTGATGGACAAAACGTCTGTGATTTGACCGCTAGCGACTAGAGGCAACAGAGAGTACAATTATGTTTAAATATAATAGTGGTTTGCTGGGTTGTTGTTTATCTGGGTGGTAGACAGGAGTTAAGCAACATACTCTGACTCCAAAGGTGGTGCTGGAGCCCAGTGGCAGAATAACTAGCATGTTAGTCTTCTGTTTTGGAGACCAGTGGCATACGATCAACGGAAAAGGACGTTTGTGCTACAGAAGAGCCACATAACCACAACATCCCCACAGTATATTTGCTAGCCAAGAAACGCTGGATCACTAACAAAACATTTACCAGAACCCTTTTATCAATGCCCCATCTCTCTTTATTATTTCACCCCTGTTCTCACCTCCCTACTCCTCTCCTCTCCACTCTCTTCTTCCCCGTCTTTCAACGTTCCTGTCGAAACGGCGGGCATCAATGGCCCTCTGTACCTCAGCTCAGGCTGTGTTTGCCTAAGGGCTTCCCTTCCGCAAGGGCCAACCCATTGTGTGGGGGTGGGAGGGGGCAGAGAGAAAGGAGGAATGAGGGGGGAAGAACGGAGGGAAGCGTTTGGTAAACAGAAGGCTGTCAACCCTCAGCAGGGGATGAAGATGATGCATATCCCGGCCTCATGGGCTTCCTCTGCGGTTGCATTGTGTCTTTCTTGTCCAGACATTTAGACAATGGAGGGTTTGTAGGAGGGTTTGGCCGCTCGAGTCACGAAGTTGACAAACCACCGGGTGAATCTGGGGCTCCTTAACGTCTCGGAGAGAGGTCGTAGGACTTTGCGAGACTACTCCTCCACTGTGCTAGGAAAGATCGACATGCTGAGTTTGACTAATAAAAATCAGATGTTTCATTATGGTCAGAGTTGTATTCTCCAACATTGTTTTGGGGTTATAATGTGTTGTTTCTGGTCAGGGGTGGTGTCAAACAGTTCCTGGATCATCCACAGACGTGTGTGGTCTGTCTTTACCCCGTCTCTCACTCTCCCTTCTCTCTCCATCTTTCTCCATCTCTCCCTATCTAATTGTTTCCATCTCTCCATCTTTCTCCATCTCTCCCTATCTAATTGTTTCCATCTCTCCATCTTTTTTCATGTCTCCCCCATCTCTCTCTCATTCTTCCCATCTCTCTCCGTCTCTCTATTACTGTGACCATCTCTCTCCATCTCTATCTTACTCTCCCCCGCTGTCCTTATCACTCTCTCTCACTCTCCCCATCTCTCCACCATTCTCCCATCTCTCTCTCCCCATCTCTCCATCTTTCCCCATCTCTCTCTCACTCCCCCATCAGTCTCTCTCTTTCTTTCGGCTCCCCAGCAGTAGAGTAATATTAAGGATGTCATATGGCCTATTGTTTATTCCAGCTATACACCCAGACAGAAAGCCACTGTGGCCAACACCTCCTCTGTCATTAGCCTGCATCCTCCTCAATAACCATTAAGACAGAAAAAAAGAAGCAAAGGAAAAGAGAGAGAAGAGAATTAGAGACAGAGTGAGAAAAGGTGAAGGGGAGAGACTCCTAAATCTATATAAAATTGCTAAGGCTTTTGGGAAATTAAAACATATTTACAAACTTTGCCAATGCTTGTAACTGGGTTCTGCGTTCATCTGAAAGTGTGATATATTGGTGTTGTGTTTTCAGGATGAGAATGTAATTCATAGCTCTGATCATAAATACTGGGGCCGCCAATGTCATTTCACGGCATTTAAGACTTCTGGTTTTTAATTAAATGTTTGTGCAAGAGCGGAAAAGGGTGGGGAAAATATGCTTGCATTGTGTATGTGCATGAATATGTGTGTGTGTGTTTGTGTCCTGTTGTAAACACACCCACACACAGACACACACACACACTCGGGGACGGGGATTTCTCACACACTCCATTGCCTCAATTTCTCAAAGGAAAAAAAGAAAAAATCATTATTGAATTCCAAGACAATTGCAACTGAGGCAAATAGCAATAACTAATGGGTATGTTGTGCAAATTGATTATAGAGAAGAAAGTGCATGAAACTGAACAACAACAGTTGTTATCCCAGTAAACAACAAGGAAATAGAAGGGTAGCTTGTAAAAGGTTTGGAGGGAGGGAGGAGAAAAGTAGATGGTTGTGATTGAAAGTGATTGACAGTTTAATAAGTGCAAATACCAGAAGTCCTCCAGGATGTGGGTGGGGCAGGATCAGATCAGGTGTCACCACACAAGTTGAGAGAGGCAGAGAAGACTAAATCAAACAGACATATACTGGTATGTTTAGAAATCATAATAACAACCCACAACATATACAGGTACATTTGTACATAACATCAGTCCACAGTATACACAGTTTCAGATTCAATATGGATACATCCTCATGTACTTACATGTTCTCTCTCTGTCTCTCACTCTGTCCCTGCCTCTCTGTCTCTCTGTCTCTGTCTTTCTCTCCGTCTGTGTGAGTGTGTTGGTCTACTGTAAATACACTGCCATAACTGTGCTCTGTCAGTCAGTGCTTCAAGGGCCAAGATGCTTTAGAGCTACAGAAACACTCTAGGGAGAACTAGAGTCTTACATCTCTAAAAAACATCCCCTCTAAAACCCTGTCTCCTTCTCTCCTCTTTCCCTTTTCTCCTTCTCCCCCCTCTCCTCTCACTCGCTCCTTCCTCTCTCCTTCTCCTTGCCTCTCTTTCTCCCCCTCCCTCCTTCCACCCCTCCTTGTAGTACCCTGTATAACTTTATCCAGAGAAGCAGACAATAAACAGCTCGACTCGACCGTCCTTGTAACGTTTCCTAAAGGTCTTCAATAGTCAGCTACTGACACTCATTAAACTCAAATGAGAGACAGGCAGACACATCCTCAGTCAAAACACAGACACATCCTCAGTCAAAACACAGACACATCCTCAGTCAAAACACAAACACATCCTCAGTCAACACACAGACACACCCTCACTCAACACACAGACACATCCTCAGTCAAAACACAGACACATCCTCAGTCAACACACAGACACATCCTCAGTCAAAACACAGACACATCCTCAGTCAACACACAGACACACCCTCACTCAACACACAGACACATCCTCAGTCAACACACAGACACATCCTCACTCAACACACAGACACATCCTCACTCAACACACAGACACATCCTCAGTCAGCACACAGACACATCCTCAGTACACACACAGACACACACACCCTCTGGACAGGTCCGAATGTGTGTTTCATTAAGGTTCGTCCACAGCTCACATTGCAGTAATCCAGCTAGAACAGTTCTGAAGGCCCTGTTGGCTGTATATTACAGACAGGGTGCCTCTGTTAGGTCATTAGCCATACATCATGCCATGTGCTTATATATAGAGGCAATCTCATTTACTGCAGTGGAAAATGTCAACTTGTACAGTGATGGAAAAGTGAAGTTTCACAAAGGAAATGTATATGAAAAACCCAAACCAAGCGAGCAAAACACACTGCTGTACAGAATTTGTAAGACACTTGGCACAGGGGGCGAACATTTAATAGCTGTTATTTGGGTTATTCTTCAGTAGGGCCGTTGGAACTGACAGTGGGGTCTGTAAAAAGTCCATAAGGAAATGAATAGAGGAGAGTTTCTCCTTGATAGTTGACCGTTAGACAAACATGCCTGCTGTAAAAGCGGCCATAAATCACTGCTGTGACAGAGAGGATACACAGAGTGTCCCTCTCCCTGGCCACCAACGGCATCACCTAGAGCCACACTGATCACACCGATAATGACCGATAGAGGTGGGGGGGTTCTGAAAATGAGAGGGAAAGAGAGGGAGGCAGAGAAAGGGGGAGAGAGAGGGAGAACGGAGGGAATGAGAACAGAGAAAGAGGAGCAGGGGAGAGCGGGAAGATGAGACAAACATCTGGAGGGAGATCGGTGGAAGAGAGGGAAACGAAGAGACAGAAGGGGTTGATGGGAACTCAGAACAGGACAAATCCATGAAGAGAGATGTGGCAGACAGGGAAGGATGAGAGGAAATATGATTGATGAACACCTTGAGCTACAGGTCCTCAGAGAAGGAAAGGACATCTCACTCCATCATACACTACTGACACACACCCAAACATACACACCCACTCTCCACATTCACATGTAGGTTTTACTATCAAGGTGCGGACCAGTAATATAGTACCATTAAAAAAAAACAATTTTAACTAACGCCTAATCCTGAACCTAACACTAATCTGCCTAACCTTAACTTAACCCTAACTCCTAAACATAACCTTTAATGCCTATCTTTAACCCTAAACTCAGTTCTAAACTTAACCCGTTCTCTTACCCTTAGCATAACCATAACCCCAAGTCAGATAAAGCCTCAAAGTGAAGACGGGCCAAAAGTCCTCAGCTCACATGGTTTTCCTGGTTTTACTGTCATAGTGATGGTGAAAAATGGCTACATATACACACTCCACACGCACACACACACATTCACTCTCCACACACACACACTCTTCTGACGCATACAACTGCATACACTACTGACACACAGACACACACTCACACACACTCTTCTGACACATACGCCAGCACAAACTTGTCCACCCACATTTAACCCAAAACAAAGGTTTTCTGCCCTTCTAACAGACGTTATCTGCCCTTCTCTTACACTGACCTCTGCCCCCTGCCCCTGTCTTGATCATGTCCACACACTCATTTCACCCTGTTCTGCCTGCCTTTGAACCAATGGAGCAGGCTAGTCCTTGGGTTGAGGTTTGATACGTTATGCAATAGTTTATCCGTTAAGAAGTAGCCTAGTAAATAGTGTCAGAAGTCTTTCCATAGCTAAGTGTGCCAAACTAAGTCAAAACAAAGAGAGCACGACCCCAGATATTGCCAAACCGCTCTCCCCACCAGAAACCTCTTTCACAAAGCCATCAGTCCCGAACACATTCCAATAAATATTTATCTGCCATTTTTCTGTGATGATCATATCATCTTTTCTGTTATGTTTTCATTTAACCTGAGTTCCTGAAACAGAACTAGTCGATTTACAGTGTGGGCACGAGGTCGCTGCGCGTGGGCTTACTCAGCTTCTAGATAAAACAACATCAAACGACCGCCTGTCGTTTTATGATTATGTATGCATTATATTACCGTTAGAAAGAACAAATAACACCGTTTCATCCAACTGTTTGTCATGTAGAAGTGGCACCGGAGTCACTGAGGGAGCACTGATCCGCAGCGTGAACACTCAGAGGGGAACGTGGTCCAGGTGGATCCTACATATCAACAGACATCTGAATTCCCAAAAGATTCAGAACAGCACTCATTCTGAAACCAAAAAAACGCAAGGGTCAAAAATGACTGTCTTAACTGATTAAGTGTTTGGAGCATTGATTTTAAGACGTGAAGATACATTTGAACGCCTCAACGGAGAATAAGCTCCTGATTCACACTGTTAACTAAGTCGAGAGAGATGAGACACAGGCGACAGATAGAAGCCCGAGACAGTGGCCTGCGGATGGACATCTCGAAAGACACACACACGCACTCCACACTGGAACACAAACACATGCGCACACCGACGTTGTGCATTCAGCTGTTGGCACTGATGGCCCAGATCAAACACTGTGTATAGAAAGGTAATGTTTATGAAAGACTGGAACACAAAAAGAACAGAAGACAGGAGTGGTAAACGGGTGCCCCTTTGATGTCGTTTGATGTCTGGTGCACATCCCTCCGCCATACTTATTACGAACCGAGGGATGGAGGGATGACTGACAAAGATGAAGGAAGGCATGGAAGCCTCATTAGACTGATGGCTTTATAGAAAATACCCACATGCGCAGACACACAATCAACTGACCTCAGATCAGACAGATGACTCCTGTGCCATGCATTTCACTAACAAACCCTCGCACATGTGGACACATCCCATTGTCCCGCCGCGAGAGACGGTTGACTTCTACCCAGACAGCCAGACAGGGAGGCAGGCCAACTCCGCCGGACTGACTGCAGACGTCAGAAGCTGCCAGGATTATAGAGGTGCTAAACGCGTAGAAAATTCCAGGCTTTTCCGTTTAAAATTGCTACCTCAGGTATACTGTAATCCTCAGGATTACACATTTCCTCCAGACATTAAGGCCGAGTGTGCAGGTAGGACAAGTCAATTCCAGGCATTATACATGAATGCAGCTTAGCAAGGGAGAGTCGGCTCCCTTACACTATGGAACTCCCTCTATAAGTGTACTGTACTGTATATCAGTCGGCCTCTCTGAAGGCATGGTTTGTTTTTCTCCATCCGGGAAAAGACAAACCGCTTGTCTTTCTCCATCTAGTTCATTTCATGTCTCCTTTTGATGCTCTTGTGATACTATTCTGAGTTGATGCTTAACATCAGAAAAAGCCTTTCATGTAATAAAAAAAATCTATATTTTTATTAGCTTACCTGCTGTGTCAATATATAGATTTTCTGGTAACAGAGATGAGGATTGGGAGAGAACAGGTTTTTGAGTGACCCACACTGCCTGGTATTACTTGAATTCATCACTGACTGCTGTTTCTGTCTTCACTGTAGGTACTATCAGTCTTCAACGACAGGTGATGGCTTCATCCTTCTGTCATTCTGCTCTGAAAGGTGAAGGCGAACTGCAGGTCACAGCGCAACTGTATAGCTGCAGATAAGAATAAAGCATGGATTTGATTTTTGTGGCATCTAATGTACTTGCCTTAAAAGTATGCATGGAATAATGATAAGGAGGTGCAATAACTTGGTTTTAAACTGTAATATATATATTGTATATTATTATTAGTATTAGTATATATATATATATATACACACACACACAGCTCCGGAAAAAATTAAGAGACCACTGCACCTTTTTCTTTCCTTTCCAAAAAAGTCAAACCCCCCCCCCAATACAGTGAAACTGCACATTTTCGAGTGGCCTTTTATTGTGGCCAGCCTAAGGCACACCGGTGCAATACTCATACTGTCTGATCAGCATCTTGATGTGCCACACCTGTGAGGTGGATGGATTATCTCGGCAAAGGAGAAGTGCTCACTAACACAGATTTAGACAGATTTGTGAACAATATTTGAGAGAAATAGGCCTTTTGTTTACATAGAGAAAGTCTTAGATCTTTGAGTTCAGCTCATGATGAATGGGGGCAAAAACAAAAGTGTTGCGTTTATAATTTTGTTCAGTGGTTATATAAACTTGTCTTAACTACAGTATATATATATGAGATATATATACAGTAGTCAAGTCAAGTTTTTTGTATCGCGTATTTCATACACAAAGTGCTTAACATTAGAAACAATAACAGAAATAATAGAAATAAATTATAATATAATAGAAAATAATACCAATAAAGGACAAAGCATACAAATTAAAACATAACATTTAAAATGGCTAAAACATTATCAAATGATTAAAGGATTTTAGCATAGATTTAAAAGTGGTCAATTTTGGAGCATGTCTAAGATTTTCTGGCAGTTTGTTCCAACTCCGCGCAGCATATGACTAAACACTGCTTCACCAGCCTTTGTCCTTACTCTGGGAACAGTTAGCAGACCAGGCCCTGATAACCTGAGTGCTTAGAGGGTTCATACTGAGAGAGTAGCTCTGATATATATCTTGGCCCTGAAGAATTCAATGATTTATAGACGAGTAGCAGTATCTTAATATCAATTAAATGATATACAGGAAGTCAGTGCAGAGACCTAAGAATTGGTGTTCAGCTAAAAAGTATCAGTTAAAAGGACTTTGGACTGTCTTTGGACAATTCTCTTGCACACTCAAGGCTACAAAAAGTTAAACAAATCACTGCTGCATCATACAGAACATAATACATTCATATTGCTTGTTTTGTAACTGTACAGTCTCACCTGATACCATCATGAGCACTGACAGTTTAAAAATGTTATTATTTTGGCGCGGCTTTCACTGGGTGGTCCAATCATTAGATAAACAAAATAGAAGAGGGACGGATTTCTACATTTTGTGGAAACAATGTGTCACTTTTCAGCCTATCTGGATGATCTCATTCCACAGTAAAACTAATCTTCCAGGGTCAGACAGGTATGTAGTTGCCTTAAATTAACCCCCAAACTAAATGCTAGCGTAGAAGTAGAAGGAAAGTATGGGTTTGGACAAATACAGTCAATGATTCGACATTGTGATAATTTACAGATAGAAGTGTTGTCAGTGTGTCTGTAACAGCCATTACAGCCTATAGAGGGATTATAAAGCCACTCATCCAATCAGCATCCAGCATCTAAATAACCTGTTTTCTAGTCTATAAAAATAATCCCTCTTTTTATCCAACAAAAATATCCAATTATCTATAAGCATGTGTTTTCCCATGTAATCGTTTTGAAAAAAAAATTATAGAAAAGATAGCAGAGAAAATATTTGATTTATATAATTAAAAACACATTTATTGAGGATTCCAATGCAGTTGAAAGCAACTATCATGGCATCAGCAATCTAGAAAACCCTGTCAGGCAGCTGGATGAGATGTAGGACTTCCTAGTGTAATAGGCCAAATGTAATTGAACTGTAACATTGGAGATCTGCTGTTAAATGTCTGCTAGAAACACATTGTTCCTCTGTCTGGTGGTGGGGTTGTGTGCTTATGTTTCTGTTTGTATGTCTTTCTGACAGTATATACATGGGGACAGAAATGTACCCCAAATGGTCGTTAAATCAGAAAAAAAGTGAAAAATATGTTTTTATGTTTGGAATTGAGGTAAGGCATTTTGGTTAGGTTTAGACATTAGTGCTAGGTTATGTTTAGGCCTAAATGTTAGGCTGCTGAGGTTAACTTTAGAGTAAGGTTAGGGTTAAGGTAAGGTTTAAGATTAGTAAAAGTTGGATTTTTGAAAGGGTAAAACTTTAGTGTCTTCATTTAGATTTAGTTAAGTAAATGCATGAGTGTCTGAGTTCGCTTAACTATACAAATAGGGACCAATATTTCTGTCAGTATTTTTGTTTTTGAGCATGTACAGTATGTCTATCTTTGTGTGTGCAAGTGTGTTTGTTAGTGTTTGTAAATATTAATGTGTCCTTGTTTGTTAGTGTGTTTGTGTGTTTGTGTCTGTGGGGGTGCCTGTGTTTGTAAGTGTGTGTAATACCTAAAGAGAGCAGGAAAGTCAGTAGTTCAGAAGAGCACCTATTAAAATGTGTGTGGAAAAGTAATCCCCCTCTAGCTCTATATGAAATGACATTTAAACCCAGTTATTCATGTGGACTAGACATACAAACAAACACACATGCATGCAACACACACACACTTACACAAAAGAATGAAATAAAAAAAGTATTGCGTAACATTTAAAAAAATATAATGTTTAGGGAAATGTGGAGATGACACACAAATGAAAACACGTATACCAAAACTCACACACACTTATGTATAACTAAACTTGTGGGGACACAAAAATTCCATACATTCATAGAAACTAAATTTCCAGATAATGGTAGAGTTCTCTTATCAGCGGTTCATTGAAATACCACACAGTTAAGCAACAACACCCCAATTCCCTCTACCAGAGCTTTCCGACCAACTTAAAACCTCGCTCCCTGCAATTGACAGCTTCAGGGTAGAGCAGGACATTGCCAAAGCACCACCAAGATTAAGCATAGCACTTCCATTGGTCCCCTCAAAAAATAAATGAATAATGTCCTAAATTTTCAATATTTGAGTCCACATTATATACTTTCTATGAAAATCCTCTTTTCAAACATGTGCCTAGACTATTCAGTGAGCAAGCACAGCCTAGACTACATAACACTGTGTCTTAAGTGAGGGGATTTGATTAATCTAGTCCTGGCACCTGGGTAAGGAGGTTTTACCGTACACCCGGTAAAAGTTAATTGGATGTTTTGGGACTAATCTGCCTCCCGGGTATGAACCTGGGCCCAGTTAGAAGCCCATGGGCGAAGTTGGCTCAAAGCAATAAAGTTATATACACTAATTAGGTGGAGTAATGACTGATTGGTTTGATAAAAAAAAACAAAAAAAAACATTCTGGATGCACCATGTTGCTGTGTTTTCATTATCAAGAGTTACTGTAGCTAGCTTGCCAGTGAGCTATCTTATGGGATTTAGCCTCATTTAAGGAATATTCACCTGTAATTAGTTGAATGTAAGTGAATGTTTTTGGTGATGTAGCCAAGTATTTATGGCAAACATGTGCAACCCCAAACAGTAACTAATGTTAGCTCCCAGCTTTCACAGTAAATTCTTCCTAGGTTTTGCTCTGCTGTCTCATATAGCATGCCCATAGACATGGTCCAACCTGTAATGTCATTTTCAGGTACGCACAAACATTTTACCCACTGCCAAATTTCTTCTGATCGAATGTATTGACTTTCAAATTGTCCATCACACTGTTACTTGTTAGCGTTTCTACTGTTGAATCTTCTATCCAGCTAGCTACTGCCTGCTTTAGCCACCTCCGTTTTAGTGTGACGGTTGCTCCGCGTGGTGTTGCGTGCTCCACCTCGCTGACGTACTGACTGCCAGCTGGAAGCGTCGGCAAATGCATCCCCCACACACACCTGCACCTCATTAGTCCTCATGTGGTTATTTAAGTTCCTTGTTTGTCACTCACACCTCACGGGTTATTGTGTCTGTACATTTGACCGTGTGGTGCTGCATTTTTGCCTGTTTTATTAAAATAAGACAAACAGTTGATTTTCCGTTTTGTTGTTTTCATTTTTGCCTCTCCTTTTTACGCACTGGCTTCCCTCGCACCTCACAGAACAACTCGTCCCCCATAGAGGCACTTTTTTTTTTCGATCAGTTTGTTTGTTTCCCTGCACTGCCTAGTTCGAGATGAGTCAGGGTGGGCACGGGGATGGGTCTGGAGCCTCGAGTCGTGCGTCGGAGCTAGAGGATAGACTCCGCGCCATGTAGGGACAGAGAGACGAATTAGCAACAGCGTTCAGCAAGATGATGTCTCACATGGCAGTACAGTCGGGAAGGGTTCTGCTGCGCCTCCCGTCGTCCACCGTGTGGAGTCTAGCCGCACTCAGGTAAGAGAACTCTGGTGAGCCTTGCCTGATAAATATGATGGTTATCCAGAGGGTTGTCGTGGTTTCCTTCTCCAATGCAAATTATGCTTTGGAGATCAGCCTTACACAGATCATGAGAAGGTGACCAAGATAATCACTCTCTTAACTGAGCGCGCCCGTGAATGGGTAACGGTGCTACGGGATAGCGGGTCTGAGGAATTGAGGTTTTCTTCCCAGTTTCATCGCTCAGTTCCAGCCGTGTTTGACCATCCCGCAGAGGGACGCCTAGGCAGGAAACAAACACGGCCTCAGAGTACGCGCTGTCATTCCAGACGGTGGCGGCGTCCAGTGGCTGGAATGAGCCGGCTCTACGGAGCGCTTTTCGCAGGGGACTGCAGACTGAGGTCCAGACGGAGCTGACGTGCGTAAGCGCTCCTGTGCCGCTGGACGACTACATAGACCGGGCCATTGCCATCGACGGGCAGCTCCATAGCCGTAACGCTGGAGCAAGGACAAATCCCCTGCTTCAGTGAGCTTCTTCTTCATCAAGATTAAGGACGGCAGGCTTCGGCCCTGTATTGATTACCGGGGGCTCAGCAACATCACCATCAAATACAGGTACCCCATGCCCCTCATCCCATTGACCATCGAGCAGCTGAGGGGGGTGTATCTGGGAGGGAGATGGGTGGAAGACAGCCTTCAGCACGGCGTCAGGCCACTATGAGTATTTGGTCATGCCATACGGGCTGGCCAACGCCCCTGTTGTGTTCCAGTCTTTTCTCAACAAGGTGTTCCGGGATATGTTGGGGAGGTATGTGGTAGTTTACATCGACGACATCCTGGTGAAGTCCCCGACATACCCGTAACACATGGCCCACGTCCGTGCTGTTTTACAATGTTTGCTTGACCACCACCTCTATGTCAAAGTCAAAAAGTGCTCATTCCACCAGACCACCTTCTCCTTGCTGGGGTACCGCATCGCTTCAGAGGGCGCCCAGATGGAGGAGCTGAAGTTTGAGGCGGTGAGGTCATGGCTAGTCCCGAAGACCATCAAGGAACAGAAAGCCTTCACTGGATTTGCCAACTTCTACTGCCGGTTCATCAGGGGATTCAACACCATCGCCGGGCCACTCACGTCGTTGCTGAAAGGCCAACAACAGCACCTCTACTGGACCCCGGAGGCGGGGATGGCCTTCCTCGGCCTGAAGGGCAGATTCACCGCCGCTCCCCTGCTACCTCATCCAGACCCACTCAAACCCTTCACGGTCGAGGTGGACGTGTCCAAGGTTGAGGTGGGGGCGGTCCTCTCCCAGCAGCATGGGACTCCTAGACTTCACCAGAAAACTGAGTGCTGCAGAGAACTAAGACATGGGTGACTGTGTGTTACTGGCAGTTGGCACTGGAGGAGTGGAGACACTGGCTAGAGGGTGCCCAGGAGCCATTCACAGTCCTGACAGACTATCGGAACTTGGAACATATCAGGGCTGCATGACACGTCAACTCCTGCCAGGCCCGGTGGACTCTGTTCTTCAAGCGCTTCCAGTTCACCCTGACATACCGACCAGGAATAAAGAACGTCTGGGCAGACGCACTCTCCCGCCTGCACGACCGGGGGGCAGAACTTCCAAAGGACACGCCCATCCTGCCCACCTTCTCCATCGTGGGTCCCGTGCCACCAAAGTGCCCCAGAGAGTGCAGGGCCGGTTGGTGACCTTGGCACTCACCACTCCAGTGACCGGGCACCCAGGCATCACCTGGAGGCGCTCCGGGAGAAGTATTGGTGGCCTAGCATGAGAAGGACTGTGTGGCACTACGTCCTCTCCAGCAGAGTGTGCGCCCAGTTGAAGGTGCCGCGAACAGCTCCAGTGGGCAAGCTCCACCCTCTACCAGTACCTCAGCGACCCTGGTCCCACCTCTTCGTGGACTTTGTTACGGGCCTGCCTTGGTCAGAGGGGAACACCACCATCGCCGTGGTAGTGGACCGATTCTCAAAGATGGTCCGGTTGATTCCACTGCCACTGCCATACAGCCATTCCTGGCTGTATGGACTTCCGGTGGACATCGTCTCCGACTGCGGCCCCCAGTTCACGTCTCGAGTGTGGAAAGCCTTCATGTCCGTTGTTCCCCTGGGTAGGGGGTTCCAGCAATGTCCAAGCTGTGGAGAAGTGGTTCAGAAAATCTGACAAGGTCTGGTCCGCCGTCCATGTCCGCCACCTGCACCTACTTATGTCGTACTGCCTCCTGCAGGCAGACCGGTGGCGGAGCGATGCTCCAGAGTACCACCCAGGGGGACAAGGCATGGCTGTCCACGAGGGACCTCACGCTCTGTCTGCCCTGTTGTAAGCTGGGTTCCCTGTACATGGGGCCATTCAAGGTCCACCGGAAGGTAAACAACGTCACATATGAACTCCAACTGACTCGACCATACATTAACATCTCTCCCGCTTTCCATGTCTCTCTCCACAGGTTGGTGGTTCCTGGGGCTTCATTTATCGACTGTTCGTACACACTAATATGTGCGTAAACCATGTGTATGAACAAATCCATGCAAAAGTTTGGATTTATCATGAAAAGAGATTTCTTGGAAGTGTGCGTGATTCTAAGAATGGTCAATACCGTGCATAGCTGAGTATGAACAATTCTGAGTGGTGAAACAAGGCAATTGCATCGTGAACACAGGAACTCTATGTAGGCCTATAAGATTGAAATCAATAATGAAAGCATTTCGTAAGGATTTTACAAATTCATGAAATATTGTAATGATATAATTGAACACCATAAGGGGAGTTTCTAATATTCGCGAATTGATGTAATGTACAGTTTCACATATGATACAATAATAATATGCTTGTGGACCACTATAAAAGACTGCGGAATATCTAATAGAAAATGGCAGATCTATCTGTTGGAAGATTTAGCACACGCTGCATTTCGTCGAGAGCACATTTTTAGAGACAGGTATAACTTTTTTGCAGAAAGTAGTGATTGGCTCATTAGCAGATGTCGTTTCCCTAAACCCATTTTAGTGGAAGCATGCGAGGATCTAAGATCAACTTACCAAAGAGAAACAAGGAGAACAAATGCAATTCCAATGCACATTCAAGTGCTATCCACCTTGGGTATCTTGGCGACGGGCACTTTTCAGCATGAGCTTGCTGATCAGTCTGGCATCTTACAACCCTCCATCAGCCAAACGATGCCTGCTGTTTTACACGCCATCATCAGTAAATCCCGTCAGTACATCAATTTCCCATACACAGTCGCACAACAGGTAGAACTCAAACGAGGCTTCCCAAATATATTTGGAGCGGTAGACTGCACCCACGTTGCATTTAAAGCACCATCCCTGAATGAGTTCAATTACGTTAACAGAAAAGGCTTCCACTCTATTAACGCACAAATTATATTGGATGCGCAAATGATGCTGTTGAATGTGGTGGCGAGATGGCCGGGGGGAATGCACGACTCATTCATTCTGCAGAACAGCAATGTTGGCCTTCGCTTACAGGAGGGAGCTGTTCAGGATGGGTGGCTTATTGATAAGTATTGCTTAGGCATCGAGTATATTTGCCATTAGTGGATTCTATTTACCTATATGACTCTCTCTCTGTAGGAGATAGAGCAGAGGTGTCAAACCGGTTCCATGGAGGGCCGAGTGTCTGCAGGTTTTCGCTCTCACCTTGTACTTGATTGATTAATTTGTTCACTAATTGGTTAGTTTCTACCCTCACCTGGTTGTTTAGCTCTAAATTGGGAACCAACTTATAGGAAAAACCGAAAACCTGCAGACACTCGGCCCTCCGTGGAACCGGTTTGACACCCCTGAGATAGAGGTTATCCATTGAAACCGTGGCTGATGACTCCTTTGACCAATCCTGTGACGGCACAGGAGAGCCTATAATGCTGCACACAGTCACACAAGGTTGATCGTTGAGCGCACAATTGGAACTCTGAAAGACCAGTGGCTCTGTTAGTCATCTGCTGGGGGTGCTTTGCAGTATACACCGGAAAAGGCTTGCAACATGGTCATGGCCTGTTGGGTACTCCATAACATGGCCTGTTGGGTACTCCATAACATGGCCTGTTGGGTACTCCATAACATGGCCTGTTGCGTCCTCCATTACATGGCCTGTTGCGTACTCCATAACATGGCCTGTTGCGTACTCTATAACATGGCCTGTTGGGTACTCTATAACATGGCCTGTTGGGTACTCCATAACATGGCCTGTTGCGTACTCCATAACAT
>JACXGI010007997.1:0-15755 GCA_016801175.1 Esox masquinongy
TCTGTGGGTATACTGAAGTGAAGGGTGGGGGTCATGTCTGTGGGTATACTGAAGTGGAGGGTGGGGGTCACATCTGTGGGTATACTGAAGTGAAGGGTGGGGGTCATGTCTGTGGGTATACTGAAGTGGAGGGTGGGGGTCATGTCTGTGGGTATACTGAGGTGGATGTGCTGTATCCACGACACTTTGAGCAGCTAACTGGCATACATGAAATACTGCTCATTTCCCAACAAGGTTGCTCTCCTCATCAAAACTTGGTTTTATTGTTTCCATTTTGGCTATATAAATAAATAACACATGAAGACCAATGGCTCCTGCTGCTGTTGACATCTGTGACGTTTTGAGTGTCGGGGAACATAACGTTTCATGTAGAAAAAAAACATATGGCGCAAGTGGATATGATTAGATTTGTCACTTTGTATGAGCTCAGTAGATGGTTCTGTATCTCTTTCTCCCTTTCTCTTTATCACTCTTCCCTTCTTCTCACTCCCTCTACTTTTCTTTCTTGCCCACATTGCACTTTTTCCATACCTTTCTCTCACTCCCCCTCCTTTCCACTATCTCTCCTTTTCTTCTTCCATTCCTCTCTCTTGCTTGTTCTTGCAATTGCTCTCTCTCTCTCTTCTTCTCATTCCCTCCTCCCTTACATCCCCACTCTCTCTGCTGTAACTCAGTTTAGGCAAAGTGAATAGTTGGTCAGTGGATTTGCATAATGTACTGTATGTATTTGCAAAGTGCTGTCAGAAAGTTATTGGTAAGAGATGGAGTCTGTTAGTGAACTGATTTGACTCTTAATGGTTTCGTGACCTGGGCTTGAACAGTAGTAGCATACAGTAGTACATACACACCACGCACACGCACCACGCACACACATTCACAGGCATACACCAAAAAAATAAGTAGTTCAAGAAAAAGCTTTGAAATATTTCTGTAGAGCTTGAAGTAGGAGTTTAATCTTAAACCCGTCAAATCAAAGGCCTGACTGTTTTGTCACATTTATGCCAGTCATAATCACATCAAACTCCTGACTGGTCCTATCAGTGCTAGTTGACAAATACAGCTTAGTAACTTTCTATGCCTATGTGAATAACCTTATGAGTTTTACAATTTGTAATATATTACATTGTGGCACAACCAGTAAAGTAGCTATAGTTAGCAAAGTCTCTAAAACACCGTGACACTGAAATAATATACTGGTTGTATCTGACACTGAACTCACATGTTGTCACACACTGGTACTATCTGACCCACTGTTGTCACACTGGTACTATCTGACCCACTGTTGTCACACACTGGTACTATCTGACTCACTGTTATCACATACTGTGCTACAAGTAGGATAAAAACACAGGTATGCAAAGTTTTTAACTTGATCAGCTGTACTAAATTCTATTCACTGCATCCCCATTAATTGAATCTGATTGAGATATTAAAACTCAATCAACACTTAGGATTCAAAAGAGTGGTGTTTTTGTCTTTCAATAATGTTGCACTATGCTATTATATTCCATCATGTTATGTACCCTAAAATACTGAAGCTTAATCATGATGTGATCTAGCAGACATTGAGCTTTGATCAAACCCTATTAAACTCACCAGAGTAGCCTGTCTAGTAGAGCAGTGCCTGTAGAGAAAAAAACACATCGGCAGAATGCAAAAGGTTTTCCTCCGTCAGCAGACTAAATATACTGAAAAAGTCTTATCCACAGCCAGTAATTACATATAGTATGGATTATTCAAGAGCAAGTCATTTAGTCATTAAAAAGTCATTAAATGCTTTTAAGCAAGCCCAGGTCTGGATCTGTCCATTGTTCCCTGTCAAGCAAAGCATGTTGAGTTGTTATGAACACTGAGCTAAGATGCCCAGTTGATATAAAAAACAAATTTTTGCATGAAATCCTTTGATCATTGTTTTACTGTCACGCTTTTACATGGAGGCAGGACACAAGCGCAGATGTTATCAAGGGCAAATGTAATAAGACTTATCGAGAAACAAAAGGCACAAACGGCAGGACCAGGCAACAGTAACAGCAAACAATGACCAACAAGAAACACTGGGGCAGGAGGAATTTATATAGGGACACAACAAGGGTCAAACAAGACACAGGTGTAAACAATGAGGACAAGGACAGGCTGCATTCAAAAACCAAAAGCTAAACCAAACAGAACAGAACCTTTTTACACTTACACTAATTTACACTAATCCTCTCTACTTTTCCCTGGTCTGGGTTTTACCCATCATCATGTCCATGCATATTGACAGATCATTATGGCATTTCATTTAATGTAAAGGCAGCCAGAAGCTATTTTTCTTGTTGTTTCTCACCAAGACCACCTTTGTGCTGTTATTTACACAAACATGACATAGACAGATTCCCAATGGCACTCTATTCCCTATGTATTGAGCCTATTCACTATGTGGTGAGCCTGTTCTCTATGTAGTGAGTCTATTTCCTATGTAGTGAGTCTATTTGCTACGTATTGAGCCTATTCCCTATGTCCCTATGTATGTGCCCGAGTCAACATGCAGGTGGATCACAGCCTTCCTGTCCATCAGGAGGCAGCACTTGTCTGAATGCCTCTTCTCTCTGTACACCAACAGCTGCACCTCCAGTCACCACTCTGTCAAGCTCCTGAAGTTTGCGGATGACACCACCCTCATTGGTCTTATTTCTGATGGAGACGAGTTCTCCTACAGGTTGAAGATTGACCATTTGGTATGCTGGTGCAGTCAGAACAACCTGGAGCTCAACACCCTAAAGACAGTGGAGATAATAATGGACTTTAGGACAAGCACAGCTGCCCTTCCCCCCATAACCGTGGGTGGCTCCCCAGTCAACTCTGTGGAGTCCTTTCGCTTTCTGGGCACCACCATTGCCCAGGACTTCAAGTGAGAGCTGAACATCACCTCTCTTACAAATAAAGCACAGCAGAGGATGTACTTCCTGCGGCAGCTAAAAAAGTTCAACCTGCCAAAGACTATGGTTGCGCATTTCTACACTGCCATCACAGAGTCCATCCTGACCTCCTCCATCACAGTCTGGTACGCTGCAGCCACTGCCAAAGACAAGGGCAGGCTGCAACACATCATCCGCTCTGCAGAGAGGGTGATTGGCTGCAATCTGCCGTCTCTACACAACCTACATACTTCCAGGACGCGGAGGTGAGCGACAATGATTGTGGCTGATCCCTCTCACCCTGGAAATGGACGATTCAGAGCTCTCCCCTCTGGCAGAAGGTAGAGGTCTATCAGGACCTAAACGTCTCGCCACAAGAACAGTTTCTTTCCTACAGCAGTTGGCCTCATGAACATGCCCCCAGAACCAAACTGACTATAGCCCACTCCCCACATACACACACAACAATCAACCAGCCAAATCTATAAACCCTCCCCACATAAACACACAACCCTCAACTGGACAAATCCTGCATCTTAAATATTTTTTTGTAATTTATTAATGCTCAGTCTACTGTTTTTATGCTCAGTCCACTGTTCTCATTGTTTTTATTTCCCTTATTCCTTTTGTATAAATTGTTGCTCCAACGGGCTAGAACAAATTCCTTGTTTGTTGTTAATTCTTCCTGATTCTGATGTAGTGAGTCTATTCCCTATGTACTGAGTCTATTCCCTATGTAGCATGTCTATACATTTTGTAAGACCTTTTCCTATGTAGCGAGCCTATTCCCTCTGTAGTGAGCATATTCCCAATGTAGTGAGCCTATTCCCTATGTGATTTGCCTATTCACTACTGGAGGTAGTGAGCCTATTCCCTCTGTAGTGTGAGAAAGCATGTCTTTTCCTGATAATATAGGTGAATTTTAGTTTGATACTTTTGTGAAAGAACACAACACAGAGGAGTGGTACTTTGCTACCTTGTGCTATATGAAGTATCACATTGCAAACAGCTGGAATCAATTATTGAGGGGCCTCAGACAACCCAATAAGTGTGTGTGTGGAGCCAAGAACTCAAGAGGGGACACTACACCAGGCCCTAATAAGGTTAGGATACTGAATACACTTATGTAAATGGAAGACAGCCAGATGTGGAGGGGATGTGCTGAAGGTTTGGTCTAATATAAATGTGCTGTTTAAGACAAAGATATTTGGGGAAGAACAAAGACATTTGGAAAGAACAAGGAGAGAGAGAGATGGAAAGAAGACTGAACATCTAGGAAAGACGTACAATATTTTGTGAATAAACAACATGGAACGCTTCTCCCCCTGACTTGGGTCCATTATTATTCTGCAAAAGAGCCAGAAGCTAACAGTAGTGGGCATATTCCCTATGTGGTTGGCCTATTCACTAGGTAGTGGGCCTATTCCCTATGTGGTTGGCCTACTCACTAAGCAGTGAGCCTATTCCATATGTAATGAGCATATTCCCTATGTGGTTGGCCTATTCATTAGGTAGTGAGCCTACTCCCTGCATAGTGAGTCTATTCCCTAGGTAGCAAACTTATTCACTAGGTAGTGAGCTTATTCCCTATGTAGTGAGCCTATTCAATATGCAGTGAGTCTATTCCCTATGTGGTTTGCCTATTCACTAGGTAGTGAGCTTATTCCCTATGTGGTTGGCCTACTCACTAAGTAGTGAGCCTATTCCATGTCTAGTGAGCATATTCCCTATGTGGTGAGCTTATTCCCTATGAAGTGAGCCTATTCCATATGTAGTGAACTGATTCCCTATGAATTGAGCCTATTCACTAGGTAGTGAGCCTATTGCCTATGTGGTTTGCCTATTCACTAGGTAGTGAGCGTATTCCCTATGTAGTGAGCCTATTCAATATGAAGTGAGCCAATTCACTAGATAGTGAGCCTTTTCCCTATGTAGTGAGCGAATTCCCTATGAAGTGAGCCTATTCAATTGGTATTGAGCCTTTTGCCTATGTAGTCAATCAATCAATCAGTAAATCAATCAAATGTATTTATAAAGCCCTTTTTACATCAGCAGTTGTCCAAAGTGCTTTTACAAAACACCCGGCCTTAAACCCCAAGGAGCAAACAGTAGTGTTGAATTAGTGAGCCTATGAACTAAGTAGTGAGCCTATTCTCTATGTAGTGAGCCTATTCCCTATGTGATTTGCCTATTCACTAGGTAGTGAATCTTTTCCCTATGTAGCAAGCCAATTCACTAGGTAATGAGCTCATTCTCTATGTAGTGAGACTTTTCACTAGGTAGTGAGCTTATTCCCTATGCAGTGAGCCTATTCACTAGGCAGTGAGCTTATTCCCTATGCAGTGAGCCTATTCACTAGGTAGTGAGGGTATTCCCTATTTAGCGAACCTATTCACTATGTAGCGAGCCTATTCCCTAAGTGGTTTGCCTATTCACTAGGTATTGAGCATTTTCCCTAAGTAGTGAACCTATTCCCTATATTGTGAACCCATTCATTAGATAGTGAGCCTATTCCCTGTGTAGTGAGCCTATTCCCAAAGTGGTGAGCCTATTCTCAATGTAGTGAGCCTATTCATTAGGTATTGAGCCTATTCCCTTTGAAGTGAGCATATTCCCTATGTTGTGAGCCTTTTCCCTATGTAGTGAGCCTATTCACTAGGTATTTAACTTTTTCCATATGTAGTGAGCCTATTCACTAGGTATTTGGCCTTTTCCCTATGTAGTGAGCCTATTCACTAGGTATTTAGTATTTTCCCTATGTAGTGAGCCTTTTCCTTATGAAGTGAACTTATTCACTAGGTATTTAACCTTTTCCCTATGTAGTGAGCCTATTCCCAATGTAGTGAGCCAATTGCCAAAGTAGTGAGCCTATTCATTAGGTAGTGAGCATATTCCCTTCAAATTGAGCCTATTCCCTATGTTGTGAAGCCATTCATTAGATAGTCAGCCTATTCCCTATGTAGTGAGCCTATTCCCAAGGTAGTGAGCCTATTCTCAATGTAGTGAGCCTATTCATTAGGTAGTGAGCCTATTCCCTTTGAAGTGAGCCTATTCCCTATGTTGTGAGACTTTTTCCTATGTAGTGAGCCTATTCACTAGGTATTTAGCATTTTCCCTATGTTGTGAGCCTACTCACAAGGTATTTAGCCTTTTCCCTATGTAGTGAGCCTATTCACTAGGTATTTAGCATTTTCCCTATGTAGTAAGACTTTTCCTTATGTAGTAAGCTTATTCACTAGGTATTTAACCTTTTCCCTATGTAGTGAGCCTATTCCCAATGTAGTGAGCCAATTGCCAAAGTAGTGAGACTATTCCCAATGTAGTGAGTCTATTCATTAGGTAGTGAGCATATTCCCTTCGAAGTGAACCTATTCCATATGTAGTGAGCCTTTTCCCTATGTAGTGAGCCTATTCACTAGGTATTTTGCGTTTTCCCTATGTAGTGAGCCTATTCACTAGGTATTTAACCTTTTCCCTATGTAGTGAGCCTATTCACTAGGTATTTAGCATTTTCCCTATGTAGTGAGCCAATTCACTAGGTATTTAGCCTCTTCCCTATGTAGTGAAACTTTTCCTTATGTAGTGAGCCTATTCACTAGGTATTTAGCCATTTCCCTTTGTAGTGAGCCTATTCACTAGGTAGGGAACCACTTTAGGTTAGTCCATGAGGGACCCTTCTGAATGTCACCACAGGACATGGAGGCCATACTCTGATCAGCACCTGTTATACACACACAGAGACACACATATGCACGTTCGAACACACACACGCACGTCACACATTATCAGGGCAAGTTACAGGAATGCATTTATATGATGAATATTCATGAATATTCATATTCATCTCTTGATTATCAGTAAAAATATATTTTAATAGGAGAAACCAGATTTCCACCACGATTTACATATTTACCTCTATGGTGCAGTGTTTTTACATTTCATCAGTTTAGCAGACGCTCTTATCCAAAGTTTCTTGCAAGAGACATCAGGGTTACATCCCAACCTCAAGGGCAAAAATAGTGTTTTTACTTTTTTAAAATAACTTAAATAACTTAACATATAACAATGAATCTACCTATTTATATACATTTTAGTTTAATATACATATATATATATATATATATATATATATATGTGTGTGTGTGTGTGTGTGTGTGTGTGTGTGTGTATATATATATGTATATAAATATATATAATATATACACGGGTTGTGTATATAAATACACAACCCGTTTCCAAAAAAGTTGGGATGCTGCTTAAAATGCTAATGAAAACGGAATGCAATGATGTGCAAATCATTTCATCCATACATATAACTGAAAATAGTTAAAAGACAACATATAAAAAGTTGAAGCAGAGAACTGTAATTGTTTTTGGAAAAATATATGCCCATTTTGAATATGATGCTAGCAACACATTTCAAAAATGTTGGGAGTTCTTTGTTTCTGACCATCTGAGCTTGTAATTGAACCCAAAATTGCTGATGCTCCAAATATTCAACTAGTCTAAAGAAGGCCAGTTTTATTGCTTCTTTAATCAACACAACAGTTTTCAGCTGCGACAGTTGCTCCGCGTGGCGCTGCGTGCTCTCTCCTTCTCCAGCGCTCCACCTCGCCAAGTGAACTACCTACCTAGCATTTTTGTTCATTAATGTTGTTTAATGAACAAAAATAGTAGTTGTCGTTTAATACGCTGCAGTATATTTACAGGCTATCCCTAGCTATAGTAGTTAAAAGTTGGCAGTGGTAGTGCTAAAATGTATAGACAAGAGCTCAACAATCAAACAGGTGAATGTGCATTTGCTTTACATGTCCACCTGCTTTGCATCATTTTATATGAACAAGCAGCAATCTAGCATAACTAACTACTGATCTGATACGCAGTAGCCAATGTTGTGAGAGATGAAAAATGCCAACACCACTGACCAGTGGTTCTGCCGGTTGTCAACTCGCTCCCAGCCTTATTTTGGTTTCTTCAATGTCGTCTTGAATAATTGCTAGTCTAAACATTTTTTAAAATGTTTTTATTGGCACAATAATTACATAGGACAACTACTTCTGCAGTGCTGAATGTGTGAGCTATGTTTGTGGTGCCATTATTCTCAGCTCCACGTGAAAACATTTTAGAATTGCAGGAAATTTTGACGTTCTAACCTGACAACATCCCAATCACTGCTCTACAAAATATAGATTTCTGTTGATCTGTCATTTATTTATTACATTTTACCTTCATTTATACATGGGGATCAAACTGGGAACTATCTCTCTTTTTACAGTTGAGCCCTGTATTTCAAGCAATAAAATGTACAGACATGAAACATACACCGTTAAGAAAAGCATTCAGTAATGGCTGTAAAAATATAATTTATCAGATATTTTAATTGCCTTAACCACCAAAACTTAAGGTCACTCCGCAAAACATGCTATGAGTGGGGGACAGATGACAAAAGCACTTTTACATAACTCTGAATAAGCCTGCAGTATCTCTAGGACTAGTCAGTCCAGCAAGTTTGTTTGATAGCTGTTGATTTTTCACTTTATTTTGCAGTAGTTGGGAGGTTTCTGCAGGACAGCCTAATATTCAAACATCAACCAATGTCTGGCCCTTCTGAAAGCAGACTGAAGTGTATAAGAGTCAATGCTGTCTGCGAAGGTTTACACCAGTAAAAAAAACGCAAAGATGCATGACAGGCTGTATCCAGAGGTTTCAATACTGAAGCATGCATATATATATATATATATATATATATTGCATCACCATACTCAATCACTGACACAAAAGTGAGTTGCACAATTTCAGTTCTCTGCTGAGAAGGCAGACATGTTTTGTTTCAATAATAGAAACCCATTTTAATATACAGCTTCCTAAAATACTCAGTAACGTATGTTTTAAAATATAGATTGTCCTCTAATCAAATCCCTAGGTATTTGTAGGTAGGAACCCATTTGACCACAATCATTGACTATAGTAATTTTGAAATCATCCAAACCTAGAGAACCACATGAAATTTGTTTAAATTGCATGTTGTACTAACTTCACATCTGCTAGTTAATTTTGTAGGTCCTGAAAATCAGACTGTAAGTGTGAAATGCATGTACAAGAGAGGGAGCAGCCATGTATAATACTGTCATAGGCATGAATATTAAAATTACTGTGGCATAGTGTTCAGGCTACGTTATCCGTGTGAATACATTGTTACGAATTCTGTCTGTGTATCGCCTGTCGGTATATCACAGGTATAGTGGCATATCCATTTCACCAGTCCAAATATCCTCTGCAAATAAAGGTGATTCTGATAGATGTCAAGTTACGGTACATTGCAAACATTCTTTTATTTGTCAGGAGTGGAGTGTGAAATGTACTGTTTTGTCCCCAAGCCACAGTGAGCAGACGTTTCCTGTATGGTTTGGGTCTAGCTGCGCTGACATTCAACAATCACTTAATTGCATTAATGAAACAACTGAGCCAAATAAAGCAAAATAAGTGATTTCATGTTCAGACTCCTGAAGTTTAATTATTGCAGATCTAATTTCCTCCCGGCACATTTGTTGGTTGGTTGCAGCGGGTCTCTGGAAAGGCAGAGCTGCAGGACCCTGTATCAGTCTTGTCATAAGACTCGTTGGGAAAACCAATGACTCAAAAAACAAAACACGACTCTTCAATCAGAAATAAACTGCTGATTAAAAGAAGGAATAACTTGTAAACTGCGCACCACTAACACAGACACACACACACACACACACACACACACACACACACAGCAAAAGTAGCTTGACAAATGGGGAGATCGGAATAAATTTTCCTTAGACATCTGATTTGTAGTAACACCAACCTAAATCTGACCTTTAATAGTTACCCCGATAAACAAACTTTAACCAAACACAACCCTAACTTCTAACCCTTAACTCAATGTTGCTGTTTTAATCACAGTTTCTGGGCACGAATGGGGGTCTTCACTTTATATAACAGAGTTAGAAGCCTGGTTATCTATGAGTATAAAAGACAGAGTTAGAAGCCCGGTTATCTAAGAGTAGAAATGGATGAAACAGCGTCTGTGCCAACATTCCTAACAGCCAGACAACTTTCACAAGGTTACTGGAAAGATACGCTTTTAACCATTATTTTCCTAGTAGTTTTCCCCATTAAAAAAGAAGTTGGAATCACTGCCTGAGTCTTATTAGGTTTCCACCAGAGCTTTCCATCAGTCACCCTGACAAACGTAAAACCCTAGTCATCGGTGACTCCATTACCCACATTATTAGACTAAAGATGTATCATCCAGCGATCATACATTGTCTCCCAGAGGTACTGATGTAGAGGCCAGTCCGGTGTTGGTGCCAAACTGGCAATTATAGAGTATAGAGATATTTACCCACATTGGTCACCAATAGCGATAAGAGGTAATCTAGCTAGAAAGATGTATTGACATCAAATAATTGTCTCTGATCTCCTCCTAGTTAGCGGTAGTGATGAGATCTACAGCAGACTCACGCAACGTAGTTGCTGGCAGAAAACAAGAGTTCTGAATAAGTAACTGCACTTAATTCTGGGATTCACCGTCAAAAAGAGGGAAGCCCAACCTACTGAAGAGTGACTGACTCCAGTCTAGTTGGTGGAGTTCTTCTCTAGGAAAATAAACAGTCTGACTCCTGTAGCCTCACCGTGAGGTAAGAGGGGGTCAGTCAGGCATTTGGTCTGCTCACTGTGGAGTCTGTCACTAGTACAATAGAGTCAAGAATGTACTGCAAGCTCACTCCAACAGCTAGACTGAAGTGTCACAGATGGGGCCGTCCAACAGGTACCTTTTGTGTAGCTCAAACGGTTGGTGCGTTGCCAAGGAGACCTGTCACGTGTGTTGCCTAGGACAGTGGATTCGCGCCCAGCTGTAGAGCCATGGAGTCTCAGTGGAGGATGCTCAAACGTAACACTATTCCGAGTAACAAAAGTGTCTATGTAGATGCTCTTAAGATAATCTGCAGACTATCAGTGCAATTTTAACCACCTTCTAACCCTAACCTTTATCCTAATCCTAACCATTACCCTAAAACTTCTTCTAAACCTAACCTTAACACTAACCATACCAAGCAGCTGCCTATTAATGCATAGAAATACTATCAACTATCGATTGGACATCTTCCGAAGGAAATTGACTCTCAAAATGAAGTGTAACGTGTAAAAATGTTATCAACAGAATTTTGTCATGGATTTGATGATTTCATTGGTGTGGCATAGTGAGTGTGGTCAGCTCAGTCCTCCCCTATGAGACTGTGACCGAGCCTCGATATAGGGCGAGTGAATGTAAACATGGTGGCGTTTACCACAGCAATCCTTCTCCCATTTCAGTCATGAATACAAAAGACTGATAATACCTCATCTCAAAATGCCACTACTCAAGGTTAGATCCCTAACTTCAAACACAATCACCATCAATGAGCTAATCACTGATCATGAACTGCATGTGATTGGCCTATGTGAAACCTTACTTAAGCCTGATGAATGAACCACCCTTTCTGAGGCCTCACTTCCTGGTTACGCCAGGAACCATATCCCTGTGCTTCCTGCAAAGCTGGATGTGTTGCTAACATTTATGACATCAACCGTTAATTTGTGGCCAATGCAATGACTGCATTTTCACCTCTTGATGTCATGAAATGTATGTACTCAATCACTTTTTATAGCTTCTGTCGACAGACCCCTTGGGCCATACAGAGGATTTCTCAATGATTTCCCAGAATTCCTATTGGACTTTGTAGTCTTAGCAGAAAATTGGGACTTTGATGTTCATTGCTGACTTGTTACAAAATGCCAGAATTGATCCAACAGGATTTTGTCCAGCATGTCACATTGCCACAATCAGTCCGCGCGTTCGATAACCACACGATCAACAATAATCAGCACCCCCAGCACCAAACATCTTCCCTCGGCTCTGGATCTAAGGTATGTTTTGGTGTTCCTCAAGGTTCTATTTTAGGACTTTTGTGTTCACCATACACACTGACTCTTGGTGAGGTCATCTCGAAAAACTATTCACACTCACTATTATGCAGTCAACACACAGCTGTACATTTTAGGTGAAGCCCCAACATTACCCACTCTGGAAACTTTACTTACAATATTGCAATGTCTCTCCAGTTACCCAGATAAGACACTCAAATATGTTAAATTGTTGTTTTCATTCTTTTGTTCAGTGTACCTTCAGTACGACCGAGCGTAGTCTGGGGGTATGAAGGTGAACACTAAGGCTCTGGGTTGAAAAAAACATGTGTGCTGCCTCTGTCTGGCAGTCTCCCTTCTCTCTACTGGGACACTCTGCCTATGACCTTATTGTGGGGGCTGAGTCACTGGCTTACTCCCGCTCTCCCATGCCGTTCCCAAGTGGGTTTACCCCGTCTTGCCAGGACTTTTTACCGTACTTGATGTGAGTGTGGTTGAGTCACTGAGAAGATCAGTGGTCTGTTGATGTCTCTTTGGTGGTCTGGAGCTATTCTTGGCAGAGTGACTGGGGCTTTTTTCCCTGCCTGGCTGGCCATGCCCGGTGATATGCTTGGATGAGGCCACAATGTCCCCCGACTCTCCCTGTCTCAGTCCCTGGCATCTATTCTGAAACAGTCTATGTGAATCGGGTTTAGAGTCAGGCAGTCCTGTCTCCTGTTTTGTCTCAGCTGATGCCCCGTTGAATGTTTGGTATGCTCCCTCTCATTCTTCCCCCTCTCTCACTGCAGGACGCCCAGAGCCCGAGGACCAAGCCCAGGACTGGTTGTCTTGACGACTCCTCAGTGTCCTTGTCTTATCTAGCCTATTAAAACAGAGAGACCTGGGCACCCCCCTCCCCAAACGACCTGCTGAACACCTGAAATTCAGTTTGATTGGGATTGGTAGTGATACTGTATGTCTGAGACAGGGTGATGTCACTTTTAGACTTGATTATTTAGAACACTCGGTTATGAAAGGCCAACTGACATTTACATGCAGCATACTCTAGAGGAGCAGTTTTTCTTGCATATCTTGATGAACTGTTTGATGTAAAAAGGCCATGTATTCATAATCTTCTTCACACAAGACGTTTTTAGACTTTTATCTAGACTTTTAGTCTAGATATCTGTACATGCACATAACTGTTGATTTCAGAATGTCTAGTGTAAAAAGACTTTCTTTGATTGAAGATAGATGAAAAACAAATGTTTTTGTGTGGTGTTCAAATGTAAGTAGGTCCATTTCTCTTAAAAATCATTTTGACTATTTCATTGAAGCTTACTTCTTTGAAATACCATCTATTTGTCCTTGATCCGTAACGTTAGAGATGGGGCAACCGGCTGTGGAGCCACCAGCGCGTATTTAACATAAGTCTTGTTAGCCTGTTCGTCTGTGTTGATTTAATTGTAAAATTCATCCTGCAATGCAATATTAGTTTCTTCCTGAACGTTTGCAGCCTTTAATGGGTCAGTTTCATTGCACAGAACTGATGTGGTGAAGTCAATCGTTTAACCTTGGCACTCCAATTTGAAAACGTACGGGGCAATCCAGCTATCCAAAGAAACTTCAGGCAATTCTACGTCGCTCATGTTTTGGTTAATGTTAGACTTCATCTTATTTCTGTGCAGGATCTACGTGCAGAAGTGTGAGTGCTATTGTATGTTATCTTGACATTTATTGCTTTGCTGTAGGCCTACTTGGCTAATACAGTTCCCCTTTTCTCTGAAAGCTTTCCCATCTATTTTCTTGTTTGTAATACATTTGATACCAGCGCATCGACTGTTGATGTACTTTAAATTTAACATTCAAAAAGGCTTTCACACATCTGAGCTATGCCAATTAGATAACTTGAAAGGAAAGAAACTGGCACACTGCTCTTAAAAAGCTTATCACTGTATTTTTTTAAGCTTAGAGTGGGCCTCTTGGCCTTCCTCAGATGTTTGTGCACTACTAATCTAAATAGACCATCTTTAGTATTATAATAATTGACTCAATTTCAATAGTGCTTTTGATTGCAATCTCATCAAAAGCAGAGCCAGTGTTGAGAGTAGCACAGCTAACGCTGGCCAACAAGCAGACACCAAGTCTTTATGTGCATCCATCAAGATGGCGACCTTAATGAGAATATTTTTGATGAAGATCATGTCAGATGGCTATCTCCTACTTGACCTCTGCACAGTTTGTGATGACTCAGCGGCTGTGGATGCCGGAAGGCTCACAATACACATCACATCAGTAAGGTTAGCGGTCATCCTCATTACCCTCTGCCACAACAATGAGTTCCTCTCATGTAGCTACCATTACTTAAAAGCATCAGAAGTCCTCTATTGATACGACTAACTCTACTGCACATTCAGGGTGACTCCTAAATGCATTGTTCCAAATGCTTGCAACTTGGCTAAAATTAGTCAAAAAACAACAGGCCTCTGGTGTAACGATGGCGCTACACACGATCCTTTTCCGTTTTATGTGTGAAACATTAACCCATGGTACGAAATCGCCACAAAAATGTTTTGAACAGTTCGGGATCACAAGTCGAAAACTCACTCATCACTGAATTCTGATTTGAAAATCACAGACAGGACACGAGTCGCAGTCCAAGCTTATTTGTCTTCCAAGTTCCCATTGGTCTTGAATGCTCCTCTCCCTTAATCACCTCGTCAACTCTCCTGTCTGACCCCACACTCCTAAAGCTCAGTCCTATAGTGGCTCTGGTCTAAAATGGTGCACTATAAGGGAACAGGGAGCAATTTGGGATTCATACAGTCTCTGGGCCAAGTGTTATAATTCCTGCCTTGTGAATCGCAGTAAGAAATATATAATTATATTAGCAATGTGTGGTGCTGAGAGATTTGTGAACCCAATTTGTTTCACATTACAGATATGCATGGGACTTACCAAGTAAATGCTCTGATTATGACAGAGAATGTAGCTGCTGCACTCCTTGATTGCTTGACACTGAGAGCTACTGAATGAATTGCTATGGTTTTTAAAATCACAAGCTGTGGGTGGGTGGGTGGGTGGGTGCACTGTGCCAACGTCAGAAACCATACTGTATGTTCTCTCTAGGTACATATAATGTTAATTTTGAATTAGCATAATACCGAATATTGAATTCCCTCAATGAGTGTTGGAGGGGACGGTGAACATAAGTAATCATTGCCTGTGTACCTCTTTCTTTTGTCCCACCATCTACACAACTTTGTATTTTGTTTCTTTAACCATCACACTGTCTTTTTTAGTATGCAATGCATTGACATTTTGTGAAGGGTAACTTTTTTCACCTATTCTTTCCTCTCTAATCCAGTGGGCCCTTTATGAAGCCGTGGCAGTATGGAGATCAGGCTGTCAACATATGGGTCTTACTTCCTTTCCTGACAGCGTTTGATCAGCGAGCCGGGGGCCCAAAGGCATGCTTTCCCTATATCGTGCACTGCTTTTGACTGGAGGCCATACACTGGTGCACTACATAATGTACAGGGTGTCATTTGGGACATGCATGGGGTGAGATGTGATCTAAAAACAAGGAGGAATGCTTTAGTCAGCAAGACACGAGTGCACTGTCCCGTGGCATCCTGCCTCCCATTGGACCTAGTCAAAAGTACTGCTATTCATATGGAATAGGGGGCCATTTGGGACTATTCAGAGATGACGCAATAGAAGAGAAACGCTTAAAGTACAAGGTTCCTTTCTAAACAACAGCAGCGTATATACACTCTCAACAACAGTAGAAGGTATACACTCTCAACAACAGCAGAAGGTATACACTCTCAACAACAGCAGAAGGTATACACTCTCAACAAACAGTAGAAGGTATACACTCTCAACAAACAGTAGAAGGTATACACTCTAAACAACAGCAGAAGCTATACACTCTCGACAACA